>CAOKZL010004181.1:0-42763 GCA_948472985.1 Iguana delicatissima
ATGGTATTAGAAATAAGTAAAAGGCTTTATTAGAGAGCATTGTTTTTGTTGTTGGGTGTCTTCAAGTCATTTCCAACTTACAACAACCCTCAGATGAACCTATCACAGGGTTTTCTTGGCAAGGTTTGTTCAGGGGCATTTGCCTTTGCTTTCCTCTGAGGCTGAGGTTTCCATGGCCAAGTGGAGATTTGAACCTTGGTTTCCAGAATTGTAGTCCAACACTCAAACCACTACACCATGCTGGTTCTCAGCGCTTTTTTATTTGATGTGTAAATGAGGCCAGTGTTGGCGCCAGTTGGGCCTCCAACGTGAGGACAGTCCACACGTGGGATGCCATGGCTGAGAAGGCCCTCTCCCATATCCTCGCATGGTATATGACCTCACTGGTTGAGACACAGAGGTGACCTCCCCATCAAACCCCCAATCATTTAGCAGGCATATATAGGGATATGAGATGTAGCCTTGGTTTTGTTCACAGCCACAGTGTCTTTCTTCCATGTGTTACTTGAGAGATGATGTTTTGCACTGGATGCTTTTTGAAGAGTTCTTTATTTCTTCTTGTTTTGTGATTAAAATTGCTTTTGTGTCCTGAGAAAGATAATTACTTGCTCTAGTTGCTTCATGTATATGGTCATTTATGGACATTAGCGGTGTTACATCCTGTGGTACTAACCATATTAGTGAGTGTATTAAGTGACTGTCTGAAATTCGAAAAGTGTTATCAGTCTCATGGAAATGTTAGTAGTTTAAAAATATTGCGTGAGTAACTAAAATTTGGTCAATGGTTTCTTGGATCTTTTTCCTCTGTTTCATTGTATGGCCTTCTAATATAGAATGTGGCTCCAAAATGCCGCCTGTTGGCTATAGAAGAGAGTTGTCAGGACAATTCTGTTTTTCATGTTGAATATTTCATGAATGAATATTCATGGGTGTGCTGTTGGATTTGCCTGAGCATCAAAGGGATTTGTGATACCTGAGAATACTTCTAGAATATAGCTTCACTGGATATACTGTTTGGTTTTTTTTTGATAAAGAACAGCACTAAATGGGAACTTGTATTGTCTGTTCCTTTCCCCTGCCATTTTGGTGTCAGTCCTACAAATAGAATGCTACAACCAGACCACATCTTCACTGAAGGGGGATGGACTGGAGTATACTGCAATGAAAACATTTTTGTCTCCAGCACTTTCTCAATTGAGAGATGAAGGGAATGATGGACAGGGTATATATGGCAGTGTACAAAGCAGGAGTTTTGTGGAAATGCTGTCTAAATTGTTAGGTGTTTGCTTGCTTATTTGTGAATTTCTTCAGTCTTTTTTCTAGGCTTTGTGGCTGAGCAGCCAAAGCTTGACAACCATGGAGCAGTACCCTGACCTACAGGAAGACTTGAGTTTGGAAGATACCAATGAATCTCTCAGTCAGCTCAAACTGGCATCTCTAGACGATGAGAATTGGCCACCAGATGAAGTTCCCGTTTTTCCAAAATCAGGTGAGCATTTTTGCCACTGACTAAGCAAAATGGGGGAAATGAGGCTGTGTCTTCTTTCAAAGACCTAGTCTCAGACTCTTTAAAGATGTTGTAGGAAGTCTTGCTTGCTCTTCTGAATCTAAATTGGAATGTTAAGATTTGTGTTACAGTGTAGTATAGCTATCTGGTTTATTTTATTCTACTTATTCTGATTGATGACTTAGGAATTTTGTGGTGGAGGATTTTAGATAATTGATTTCTTTCTACTGATAATCTTGTTACACAATTGAGACTTGCACAGTTGCATTCATGCATGCACATGTTTATTCTGAAATCTCACACTCTAACAAAACAAATGTTATGTTTCCATTTTCCTTCTGCATTCATGACCCATCTTCTTTTTTGTGTGTGTCTGCATGTTCCTTTACTTGTTTTGAGATTTTTCTGTTAACAGTTTTTTTGTTTTGTTTTGTTTTTCTTTATGTAGATGACACAAAGAGTTCTCCTGACTCTGTCACTCACTTGAGGTGGGATGACCCTTACTATGACATCGCTAGGCACCAGATTGTGGAAGTAGCAGGTAATGATTTCTTCTTACTGTTTTGCTAGATAATAATTGAACACTTGCAGAAAAAGTAAAACCATGAGAAAGCATTAAGGATAAAAGCTATGACTCAGGGGTATGCACTTGTAGTAACTTTGTATCTGTTAAAATTAGCCAATAATTTCTTGAAGCAGCTGACTCAGACTTCCAAATTACTTTTAAAATTTGAGTTACTTGTCACAAATATATGATGATAAATACAGACTTTGATTAAGGAGACCTGAATTCAAATGAGAATGAAATGTAAGGATGTGTAGTGGAGAGAGGCATTTATCCTGAGTTCTTTGGAGGAGTGTTGGAATAAACTGTAATTAAAAAAGCACATGTACATTAGGAAGCTGATTGTCATTCAGAAGGTACAATGTCAAATTCTACTTTGTTTTTAACGTATTAAAAATGCTTGACAGAAGTGAAGCCTCTTCCAAGTGATTCTTGTGGACTTCTGAGGTGTACAAGGTCATAGATCACATCCAAGTTCTGTTTATTATTCTGTTTGAGGGGTTTCTTCCTCTGATTTTAGATCAGAAACATGGTAAAAACATAAATCATAAGCAGATTCCCTTTATAGCAGTGCATTGTTGACAAACATTTTGCCATGTATTGAGACACTATGGATGTAACCAGTGCTCTCTGCAGTAAGTGTGAACCACTTTTTAAGTCACATACAAAACATCCATGCAAATCTGTATGTAAATAGTTGTATTGTTTAAGGTTCCATTCCTAGCTTTTATTGTAAATGTTTTTTAATTGATTGCCTCTGGAAACCACCTTGGGTCCCACTCTGGAAGAAAAGCGACATACAAATGCAGTAAATAAATAATAACAGTTACTGGTTTTGCTTCTCACATCACGTGTACTCAATTAAATTCCATTTTCTGGAATGCATACAGTGATGCTAGATTCCGCCCCCCCCCCAAATTTGTAGAGTTACAGAAATTGTAGTATCTGCTTCTTTCTCTCAGGAAGATAGTCTGCAGAATTTCTAATTAGAAATCCTAACTGCTGTAAGAGATAGAATAAGCTAGACAAAAAGTTGAGGGTGCAGTCTTATGTATTTTGCTGGGAATAAATTAGTCTGACATTGTAATTCTGTTTGCAGAATTTATTCGTCTGGAAAATGATGCTATTTTTGAGATGTGAAAAAACTCAGGAGCAAAAGTTGGACCAATACATACAAAAAGAAGAAAGAAACACAACAGGATGTTGTAAAAGATGACACTATTTCTGAAAAATTGCTTAATGCATTTTAAATCTCTTTTTGAGAAATACTTCCATCTGTTCAACTTTTGGAGAAAAATAGGTTTTGTTTCTTTTAGTTTTGAACAGATAGAGAAACCTGTCCTTCCAGAAACTAGAAAGGGTTTGTGGGACAAAACAACATGAAATTTGTTTTGAATTGATTTTCTTAGAATAAATAGCAGAGTAATTTTAAAAAATAGTGAAGTTGCTTCTTTTATTTGGGAATGGTTGCTATTGCTACTCAGGTAAGAATCTAATTTTTACAGCACTAGTCAGTTATCTTAAATCTGTTAGTAAATCAGTAATATTTTTGTTTCTTCCTGTTCTGAGAGCTATAGACAGTTTTTCTAGACTCAATATTGGAGTAAGAAATCAAGCAATAGGTAGAAGTGCCAGATAAGCAGGTTTGCAAGGAAAGAGTTAAGTCATTTGGTCTTTCTCTAATAACTAAATTGCAGAGCTGGCATTCTTGGTTTGTCCCATTTGGCTGCTTCCAGTACATTCCTAAATTAAGTAGTAGTCTGTGAACTATAGGCAAATTTAATTAACTAGATACAGGAATGTGCTCTGTTGATGATTGCTGGAAATGTGCTGCTAAAACTGTGCAGACGTTGATCAAGACCTGTATTTTAATATCTGGGTTCAGTAATACCACTGAGCATTATGCCTGGTACAGCTGCAATCAACTACTACTTGGATGTATGAATGCTTACTCTTAACACATATTGGCAGATATTCGTATTCAGGAACAGAAATGATGTGTATTATTTTTAGATAAAAATGATAGACAGGGAGGGAGAAAACAGAATGGGTGTATCTGGGTTAAGTACTTATTTTCAGTGCTTAGACTCATCTACTTGGCGTTGAGCACAGTCTTCATTGGTAGTAGTATTTATTTATTTGTATCCTAAAGCTACTGGGTTTTCTGGAGTTGACCTTTTCAATAGACACATTGTCTATTCTGGATAGTCTAAGGAATAAATTAATCCTGTGGAGCACAGTACCTCTGTATATAATTATGATTTGTAGTGTGAGTGAGAGGGGGCTAGCATGTTGATTGTTCATACAGTGATTGTCTATACAGATATAATGGGAATGTCTTTCCATTCTCTGAAATGATGAATGGACATTAAAAAAAATAATTTAATCAAACAAAGATTCTCAGTATTGAGTGACTAGGTTGGTCCAAACAAAAGACATTCTCTGATATACAGTGTTTTTGGATGTACAATAGTAGTTCTGTTGCAGACCTCCCAGGATGACAGAACACATGAATGAGTTTCATTAAAGTTAGACTGATTCTGCAGTCCATATGCATTGTGGGAAATAAAGAATTCTCTAATTTTTAGAATATCCACTTTTACTGTTACTACTTTAGATTTTTTTTCTCTTCATACCTTTGTATGTTAAAGTTCTTTCCATTGTGGACTGGAATGTTAAACTGGACTGGCTATATTATAGTGTATGGTGTAGTGAGAATATAAGTGTCCTGAATCTACCTCATCTGTTCTTTCTTCTGAAAATTTGTCATGTGTCGCTCTTCCCCATACCAATTGAGTTTCTCCCTACCTTATATTTTGTTGCCTTGCCCTCTGGTAGTCATGTGTCTTAAATTCCTCTAGCATCTTGCAATGCTTATGTAATTGATTTCTGACATGTAGAGATGGACAAGCCTATAGATATTTGAATACTCTGTAATCTGGACCCCCTAAACAGTCACCATGGCTCTGCCTTCTTGCAGTATATGTAACTTTTGAGGAAGAGAGTTGCCATGTGAGTGGAAAGCAACTTTGCATTTGATCTAGGAGGCAACAGCCTTTGTTCAGATGGAAACATTTCTTTTTAAAAAATATTTATTTTATTCTATAGAATAGAGTAGGCAAACTTTTCCTCTCCTGGTGCCTGAATCTTCTGCAGGTCCTAGTTAGCATGACCCATGGACAGAGTTTGCCCACTAAGTCAGCTATTTCTGGTATAAATGCATTCTAATATCAGTAGAATACTTAATTTGTGGGGTATCAGTGCAGTAGTCTTATCAGAACAGAAAATGTTTTGGGTTGTATCCAGTGTGCATAGCCAGTCTTCTTTTCCTTTTCCTCTGTCTTCTGTAGCCTGGTATATGCCCTGAAAATGTTTCATCGAATCAGAGTCGGGGTGGCATGGGGTTCATCTTGGTGGCAACTATGGTGCAGCT
This sequence comes from Iguana delicatissima, assembly GCA_948472985.1. Lineage (NCBI taxonomy): Eukaryota > Metazoa > Chordata > Lepidosauria > Squamata > Iguanidae > Iguana > Iguana delicatissima. Next base: position 5,506 of record CAOKZL010004181.1, read on the forward strand.
CCTTCTTCCATGAGAGCTCAGAGATGGAAGAAGGAAGTTCTTTTATTTTTACCATCTGCTATGGAAAGCAAGGTCACTTCCTGTTCCCTGTGTAGTTATTCCTGCTGTGATCTTACTTTGCAGGTAGGAAACAAAGATTACAGTAGTTGAACAGATGGTGTAAAAAAAACCACCATTTATTTGCACCAAATTTAAAGTTTAATGCCTTTAAATTCTTTCTCGTCTCTCATCTTTACTTAGAGATAAGAACAGGGGTTTCCTGAACTGTCTGGAAGAGAGGCTGTTTTTCTTCACTGTTGAGGAAAAAAATCCCAGCTTTCATCTCTGGTAACCTGTTTGGAGGGAGAAGGGACAGGGCAGTGGATGAAGCTCACAGGTCCTGTGGTACATGGGTTTCCCATCTCATGGATTCAGCCCTGGTCCTGAGTGGTCAAGACTCTGCAGTGACCAGGAGCGCGCTTGTAAAGTTAAGACTAGTGCATCAGCTGTGCCTATTCCTTGGGACATCTGACTTGGTCATGGTGACACATGTCTTAGTTATGTCTCATTTGGTTTACTGTAATATGCTTTACATGGGGCTGCTTTTGAGGAGCATTCAGAAACTTCATCTGTTCCAAACTACTACAGTCAGATTGTGAAGGGGTGCTGGTTATAGTAAGCACACCACTCCTTTGTTGCAGCAGCTGCACTGACTGCTGGTCTGTTTCTAACCACAAGTCTAAGTGCTGGTTGTCACCTATAAAGTCCTAAACAGCTCAGGCCCAGGCTGTTTACAGGACCATAGATTCACATATAAGCCTGCCCAAGTTTTAAGATCTATAGGGAGGCTCTTCTCTCTATCCCACTGTCTTCACAAGCACTGTTGGTGGGAATGCAGGAGAGGGCTTTCTCTGTGGCTGCTCCCATACTTTGGAATTCCCTCTCTAGGGAAGCTAAGATGGCTCCTTCTTTGTTGTCTTTTTGGGGACAGGTTAAGACCTTTCTTTTTCAGCAAGCCTTTGGAAACTGATTTTTAAAGAGAAAAGGGCTTTTTATGGTGCTCTACTGTTTTTTATCTGTGTTTTAATGCAACATTTTAAATGGTTTCAGTTCTGTTGTTTACTACTGTTTTAAGCTCCATTTCATGTGTTTTTAAATATATGGGTTTTTATTTCTTTCTTTCTGACTTTTTGTAAGTCTGAGCAAAAGGCAGAGATATAAATAAAGTGATGGCTGCATCCCCACCCCAGTTTGATGTGCCTTCTAGATGTGCCTTCTTCCTAGAAAGAAATGTAAACACACCAAACAGTGTAGTGCCCCTCCCTTGCAAAAAAACTCAGAAAAAGGGGGATTGCATAAATAATCAGGATGTAATATAATATGAGCATAATCTATAAAAATTGGTGGTAGAAATATAAATGCATAATCCAGTATTTGTCTGTTTTGATAACATTGTCTTCTTCAGAAGTGACAATAAACATAGTGTGTGTGTATGTGCCTTCAAGTTACAGCATCCTCAAGAATTTCATAGGATTTTTTAAGGGAATAATATCTCATAGATCATTTTCCAGTTCCTTTTTCTGAAATGCAACTTACAGCACCTGTTATTTATTGGCAGTCTCCCATCCAAGTACTAACCAGGCTTGACTCTGTTTAGCTTCAAAGATCAGGTGGGATTATGGTGTCTTTAGGGTATTAAGGCTATCATGGAATACTCCTTACAAAAATCTACAAAACATCAATTAAAACATTTATATTATATTTCCAGTACCAGTTTTTATACATTTAGGAAATCCCCTTTGTTCTATTTGTTTGTTTGGCACCATGGTCTTTGGCGTGTTTATACTGAGTCAGGCCATTGGTCCATCTAGCCTAGTACTCTCTGACTAGCGATGTTCTTTCCTAGCCTAGCCTGGAGATCCCTGTTGCTTTCCCATCCCAATACTAACCAGATCCAATCCTATTTAGCTTCCAAAATCAGGCAAGGCAGGTCAATATTTGGGTGAACCCAGAGAACTTTTATTAATAGGCATTTAAAAGCACAATAAATAACTGATTGGTTTAGCCTTCACTGATTAGTATTCCTAGCCCATTCTATAGAGCTCAAGATTCAAGTGCCAAACTTGCTTGAATGTCACATGGTTGGGCACATTATTTAAATATATAGTTCCGTTGCTTTTACCTTTTTTGGATTCTCAATTTAGTATACTGTCTCTTCTACATTTCTCAGTGTTTTATGTTACTTTCTTTGTATGAAGTCTCTGCTTTTGTTCATGTAAAAAAGATTGTACTCACCCATATTTTAAATGCTTTTTAAAAAACAGTTTCAATTCTGAGTTCAGGTTTGTGCCTTCAAAACTGTTCAGACTCACAATTAATTGACAGCAGTCTCCAGTATGAGAAACAAGTTGTAGCAAACATGCTTCTTTGAAATGTTAGGCAAAAGAGTTAACAAATAATTGTAAATGGTTAACAGTCATGAACCATTTGCCCATAGGAGTACTAATAACACAATAAAAATAGCTGATTTGCAACTTGTGGAAAAGGACTTGAGCGACCTATGAAATGATGAATTTCCTGGTTGTGACTTTACTAGGTGCATTTTTTTTCCTTCTCATAATAGCTAAAAGAGCAAGGAAGCTGCACTTGTGCCTTCTCATAAACTGCCACAAGGTGGGCTTTAGCTGCCTTTATTTGCCCGGTGGTTAAATTGTGGACATATTCCCTCCATAACTTCTGCCTGCAGTCTTTTTCTGAGACATGAGTAAAATACATAGTGGAAATGTGTGGTATAAATGTTTATAGCCTTTCAGGTTTTTGTTGGAGGATTTTCTTCCTCAGTATATGTTATTTTACTTGCTTAACCCAGATACAGGCACACCTCAGTTAAGGCCTCTGAAAAAGAAGCTCCTCTTTACAGTTTGTTTATGCTTGCCTAGACTCCCTTTCCTTCTTTTCTTCGTCTCGCTGAAAGTTGTTTTCAGTAGCATAATAGTTGGAAAAGAATGGTTAAGAAGAGCTGGAAAAACACAACTTTCAGTATCAGAATATGTGTCTGCAAGAAGCAATGTAATACAGCTTGAGTTGTGAAAGAATGGGAATATACTCCAGTTGATCCTACTTTAGCTGTGTGTGTGTATGCCTGCCCAAAACAGGCATGATAAACAGCAGCTGCCTCCTGAATCCTTTACTGCATATGTATGCATAGAGCAAAACAGAGAGAAAGGAGGAAAGCAAATAAGTTTGCCTCACTACCTGCCCCCAGCATGTTAAATAAATATAACTTTGACCACCAAAATGGAAATCGTGAGTGGAGGGTTGTGAAAGAAGTAATCCCTGAAAACATTTTGGAAGAAGCTTACAAGTGGTTTCTAGAAGCTTCAGCATGTTTTTATTTATTTATGCAGAGCTGACCTGACCTGTTTCATTTTGCATGTCCTTACTGGTAGTTTTAAATAAAAAGTTTGCTGAAACATATTGAATAGCTCTTCTTTTTTGTGGTCCCTGTTGTTCTCATGTTATAGCTGTCTATGGTATCATTTTTCCATTAAAGCCATATGTTGTTTCCCCTTAGTGTGGGAAAAGTGGCATATCAAGATAATAGCGGAGTCTGGAAAAGGTATATCCAACTAGCAACTAGCTATTTTTTTCATAATAGTAGCTGCTGGAAGTAAAGGATGTGAGAGTGCGTGTGTATGTTTTGTTTGTAGATCTTTCTGTCCAACCTCTTAAGCTCACTCCTTAAGATTGCTCTGGTTAAAGGACTTGAACATAATTCTGTTTCTGTTCCTTCAGGGCAGGGTGCACTTCATGGGGTCCAGCCAGGTAGGTAGTGTACCTGGTACTCTTGACATTGGCACTTAAGATCATGGCATTCTTTAGCATGACTGTGACCTGTGGCTGCGTTATCTCAGGGGAGCCCAAATTCTGCAAAGCTGCAGACTGCATCCCAGAACCTCAAAGTTCCACATGCTGTGCATCTTGCCTAGTAGATTGCAGTCATACGTTCTTAACTTTAAACTGGTGGTACAATCATCTGGCTCATACTGCTTTCATATTGTTTTCCTGATTGGATATGGATCTTGGAAAACTACTGGCAAAGCTATAAGTGGATTTCAGCTTGCAGGTTTCTCTTTGCATGAACAGTTCTCATTTGTTGGCCTCAGTCTTCTCGTTTTCATTGGGTGAAGATGGATGCTGTATCCGTTGGGGAAAAAGGTGTTAGTTAAGACTTCATGTGATATCTCATGACAATGGTGTATTACTATTATTTGAAGCTATGGAAGATGAGACTGTGCTTATTTTATTTTTGTGTAACATCATTCATCATATTGAAGGAAGCATCTTCTGAGATACTTTCAATCTTCTTCCTGGCAGTAGTCTGAAATCTTTGCTTGCTAAACAGACTATATAAGTGCTGATGTCTTCCAAGTTTACTCTAAATCTATTCATTACATAAAGCTTCCATACTTCATCTGTTCTTGCGAGAAAATTGCTATACTGCTGATTAAGATGGAATTGTGGGTTAAATGTAACTTTGAAACATTTGCTATTGCCATTTTTCCCCATCTTTAAGTGTAGGTATTTCTTAGCATTTTCAGACACATCAGAATATGGCTTCTGGAAGCCAGGTGAAAATCACTAGAGAGGAGACGTTTTGAATTTGAATTTTCTAGTCTTGTTTGTGCCCACAGCCTAATAATGCTTTTATAATTTAAGAAATCTAAATATCTAGACAGAAATTTAGAACTTCAGAAGGATGTTTGTAAATCAGAGTCACTAAGCTTGCTTGTTATTCACTCCTTTTGGTTTTCTATCTGTTTAGCTCTTATATATCAGATCATTTCACTTTCCAGTTTTAGGGTTGACTCATCAATTAGAATCTTTTTACAAGGTAATGCTTTCAGAAAAAAGAAGAGCAACTTTCTCTGCCTAATCCAGAGGGATTATTTACCATGTCACTCCTTGCATGCAGTCCTCCACATTGAATAGGCAGTTCCACATTCTAAAATTCTTCCTGAGATGATACTTTTTAAATTATCATTTGCTTCCCTATTCACATAGATCTATTTCAGAATGTTGTTCCTTTGAGATGGAAAGAATTTCTGGTACAGGAAGTGCGTTTGGTTTGTTAACTAGAGAATTCTCAGAAGGAAAAAAATGTTTTGCTGACCTTCAAACAATGTCATCTGTGCATATTTTCCTGGACCGGGACAGTTTGCATAGGAGTAATTCTCTTAGTAGTGTTAACTGCATATCTTGTCATTTCCCCCCCCCAAAAATCTGTAAGTAGAATGTTCTTTATATTAGCAGAACATTTCTGTAGTAATGAAGCATTTTTTGCCCTATAATTTTATAGCAGAGGTAGATAGTCTTGTTTGTGCTAAAGAGATGTTTTGTCTTTAGATTTTCATAGAAACTAGACACCTGGCATATGATGCAAAGCATTCCAGCTATTATCAAGAACTTTATTTCATGTTGGTGTTGTAGCTCAGATTTCAAACAACTGGATAGTTTCAAGATGTTGCACAGAGCAAAAGGTTTCTGTTTATTTGAAGGCAGAGACTTTGTTTAGTAGCTTTGCAGGTTTGCCTGATGTATCATGGCCGCATTTCTTAAACATGTGGAATTTTTAAGGTATGTGATGTTTTTACATTTCAGTTGCCACTGGTTGCTTCATTACAGGTTTAGGCAGTTCTCTTCATGTTTTCTAGAATATAGATCGTTTGGGACAAAGGGGACTGAATAACTGGTTAGTGTTGCTTGCATGCTAACTGCAATACTGATGGGTTGGGAATATCATTTGAGGACTATGACTTTAAATCAGGAGATGCACATGTATATTAATACTAACACTGTCCTATGCTTTATGGGCTATCATTTTTTTAAAACAAATTTTGAAAAAGTCTGCAGAAAACTGTTACAGATGGTTGCATCAATGTAGATGAGTATCCTGATTTCACACCAACAGGGGCATTGATTTCTAAATTTCTGTTTCTAAATTTTGTTCCTTGATCTTAGAAATTCACATTGAGACAATGAGTTATATTGTAGAAGTCACTGTTCCATTTCTAATGGTTTGCTGAGTCAAGATACTGCCAGTCATATCTGAATCAAAACATGGTCTTTTCTGACAACTCGCTTGACAGCACCTTTCTATTACACAAGTTGTTACATTTCTGGCCTTGGTTATATTGTGCAGTTCAGAAAAGTATTTTTGCTTTTATAGAAAGAGATGTAAGACTGGAAAAGGAACTCCACATATTGCATAATCTACAAGATTGTGATGCCCTCAATGAACTGCTAAAAGAATCTGCAATCTACTCTAGGGCATACTCTAGATGGACATACACATTGCTTAAAGTCATGGGATTCTGGGGAAGCTGTCTGGAAGCCCTTGCTTAGGTACTTCAGTTTGGGCAACCATGGGATAAACTGCTGGATGTTGGTTTTGTGACCTGGCTGTAGTTGTGTATAGTGATTCCAGATGACCTTTGCATTGTTCTCACCTAGTTCTGTGTCTCTGGTGGGTGCCATGTTGTTCTGCTGTTCCTTCTGCTTCAGCATGCTTCAGATCTGTTCATGGGATGGTATATTACCCTTCTCTCCTCCTTCTCATGGCATTCTGTGGTGCTGACCTTACTAATCGTGGTCTTGACTTTTGTATACAGATGTAAACATGTGGACTGAGTCATTTTTATTTTTGTATGATCTCTGTATGTGGTGGAATTAGGAAAATGGACAGGGGAAAGGAAAACGTTTTCCCACAGTTACGATTTTAGTGTCTGAGGGAGGGTCAGACATTATGAGTAGCTAAACAACCATTCTCCTTGGTGTGTGTAAATGTTTGCTGTTTTTATTGGTATGTGTAAGATAGCATGAGTGCATATACTATTACATGATCACACCAGAGTGTTCTCTTCCAGTGTGTGGAACCTGAAAGGTGCAAATGAAGTTCCCTGTTTGTACCAGTGGAAAATTTAGCCAGAGATGACCCAAAGCTGTTTATAGGCGCAAGAGATACAAGATTCACTTAAACACAACAGATAAATAGATCTATGAGAAGAAGGTAAAATTCAAAAGAAATCAAAGGAAAATGAATTAATATCTGGGAGGAAAAACCCATAATGCAATGCTTAGTTGAAAAATGCAATGAATTACGTCTTGGATTAAAGCATCGGCTTAAGGAAGCTTTTATATCGAAGGTTTCAACATGAAATATTAACTACAATTTGCCCTTTATTAGGAATATTTGTTTCTAAATATCTTTTACATTACATTATCTTTATTATTTTCTCCTAATCTTCCATTTGCTCCTAACCCTTGGTTTAAAATTGCTGTGTTTCCAGCTGTATGTTAATTAGTTAGTTAGTTAGTTAGTTTATTTGTTTATTTATTTATGATACTTACAACTTGCTCATCAGCCAAAAGGCTCTCAGAGCATCTTGCAGGTCATTAATTTGGCAATTTCCTGCCATCAGGTCTATAATGTGAATAAGACAAGACACACAAGGAAAAGAGAGTGGCGACAGGGGAAGGGATTATGTTTGGCTTTAAGATTGAGGAAGAAGACATAGGTATGTGTTTCACTGAGGAGGTTCTTGAAATCTGAGGTGAAAATTGAAGGAGGATCCAGTGAACAGGCCCCAAGAAAGTTTAGATGGAAAAATTAGTCCAAGCACAAATTGAAGGTAAAATATAAATTATAAAAGTCTAAATCTCACTAGGGGAGAAGGACGAGGAGGAAATAAAAGGAGAAGGGAAAGGAAACCTAGGAAATCTAGATGTATTCATATTTTCCAGTAAGCCAGAAAACTAATCCAGGAAAAGAAAGATATGTTTCAGCATATCCAGAAAGTCAGGGAGAAAATTGCTTGTATCTGATAAAGAGAAAACTGACGATGAGATGAAAGTCCAGTGAAGAAACTGTAAGGCCCAAAGTGCTCTAAATATTAAATACCTGCTAACAGAGGCTAGAACAGGGCCTAATTCAATTTGTTAGTACTAACATGTTGTGTATGCTTTCAAGTCATTTCCAGCTTATGGAGACCCTAAGTTGAACTTACCATGGAGTTTCCTTGGCAAGATTTGTTCAGAGGAGGTATGACTTGCCCAAGGTTATCCAGTGTGTTTCCATGCCTGAGTGAGCATTCAAACCCTGGTCTCCAGAGTTGTAGTCTAACACTCAAACCACTATCCCATGCTAGCTCTCTAGTATTAGTGTGCAGAGCTTTAGATGGCTCAGGATGCAAATACTTGAAAGATCCCCTTCCCCAGCTACTGATTATCTTGAATTTAAAATTGCTGGGGATTCTGTGTTTGTGGTCCACTTGATGAGTGTAGTCTGTGCAGTTGTCTTGATGGTTGCATACTGACTATAGAGTTTCTTCTCAGTGGAGGTTGCATTATCATTTTCACTGTTGTGATCTGGGTGCCAGATAAAAATATATTTATTTGTGTAAGTTTTTGAGGGATAAGTGAGTGCTATCTCTGTTCAGTTGCTGGTCTTTGCTGATGGTTTACTTGCATTTTAGGATATATCTATCATCTTAGAGACATGATCTTCACGTTGTCAGCATCTTTTACTGTATGTTATCTAAGTTTTAACCACTCTGGGATCTTTGTGAGGAACAGTGGGATATAAATAAATAATACCAACTTCAGTTCTCTGTATATCTAAGCTGACGTAGCCAAAACATTCATAAGCAAGAGACAGGAATCCCTCAAGCCCGTGACTAAGGTTTACAGAGGTTTAGAAAAATTTGGATGTGAAGGATGTGAAACCCCAAAACAGTCTAGTAAGGACTGAACATATGTGTCGGGTACTGAATGGTGAATGATTTTGGGGGATAGGGAAGGCTGAAAATGTGTCATTACGAGGAAGTCTACATATTTTAGGTTTGTGAAGACAAACATCTAGTGTTTGTCAAACCACTACTTTCAGTTATTTTACCTTTTGTGAAAGCATCTGATGTTGTATCACAGTTACTATTCTCAGTTACATTCTGTAGTAGAACTGCTTTCATCAGCCATGAACGAGACTGGTGATCGAATAAAATGCTCTTTAGAGAGGAAGTTTTCTGTGTTCTTTTCTCTCTTAGTTATGGCAGATCAGAGAATCCTCAGGCCATTTTCCTTTAAAAAAAACAGTGAGATATTCTCTCTCCATCTGAGACTGGGATTGTAAAGTGGGGTATAGAAAGTACACTGTGCTGAAGGAGGTAGCCTCTGTAATTAATGAACTCTGTCTTCATAGCAAGGAAATGGTGTCACCTATAAGTCTTAGCATCCCATGGTGGTGGTGCTGATGCTGCTGATGTTGAAAGAGTCCTGTGGCATCTTCAAAGACTGCCATAACTTGAGTCCTGTCTTTGCAGAATACACAAACTTCCACCCACAGGAAAGGGGAACTGGTATAGGAGCCCTCTCCACAGGTTTACATGTGCAAGGAGAAAACTAGAAGTAGTTTTGAGCATGTACGATAAGTAACTATAAGTGGATCCTGATAAAGGTTGCTTAGACTAAACTGCAAATATTCATGGAATAAAGGTTACTTTGTAAAATGATGTTGCCTGATGTTTGATTAATTCCAAGAATAATCATGTAGAACGGAGTTACAATCTGCTTTCCTTCTGTATTTTTATTTTACTTATCAAATATTTATCTCATTTTCTCATAAACTGACTAAGTGGCCAGATCTCAGTTTTAGAAATGTCTTGCTGACAAGTCACTATTATTGCCATTACCCATAAACACTGACTTCCACTGATCTCATAAATTTCATATTGATGGTTATCTTGTGGTCAAGCATCTGTCGGGCTCTTACATGGTAGGAGCTATATTTTGCCAGGCCTAGTCTTGTGGTGTTACAGCAAACAAGTTAGGTTTTCTGCCTTGGGGGAGCTAGAAGAAAAAATAAAAGATTATTTACAGAGTGAGTGTCAGACATAATGGCATATTTCTGGATGTCATTCTGCAGTTTGCTATTGGCTTGACGTAGCTTTGCCCCACATCTGATTTGCTTTTCACAATAATGCTTGAGGTTAGACTCTGCAGTTCCTGAATTTTGCTTGTTTTGCTTTCCATTTGGTAAACTTTGCCCCTCACATACTAAGACGGCAAGTGATATACGTTTGGATATATTGTGGAAAAATGTGGACTCAAATAGTGTTCTGTAAAGGGTTTAGTGACTTCTCTAGCTGTCTGTAGGGAAGGAATTTTTCTCTGCCTTGGAATTAGAAACATCAGCAATGTTCATCATAGTAACATTGTGGATACTTTTCTCCTCTGTGCCTTTATCATAAGAATGCCAATACAAATGATCTTCAGTTGATTCAGGGGTATCATAGCCTTGCATCACTTTTTAAAAAAATCATTCCTCACTCTTCTCTACCTTTTGGCCTTTAGATTCTAGGTCTTTACAGCCTTTTCCAAAATGGTACACTAGGAGCTTTTTGCAAATGAAGTTCTGTGTAACAGTGCTGATTTTTGCAATGAACCAGGCCCTTTGATTTTTCCGCTAGAACAATGTGAGAACAATCAAAGACTAAGTAATACTTTGCACACCTTTTCTAGAGGCTCCTTGGTTTTAACCTTCTCTGATATGTGCCAATTTTGTCTTCAGGTGATGATAAGTATGGGCGGAAAGTTATTCTGTTCAGTGCTTGCCGGATGCCTCCCAGCTATCAGCTTGATCATGTGAAATTGCTGAGGTGAGTGCTACTATAAAGAAACATCTGCTTTTGTGACTCTTAGTCCTGAGATTCTTCCCCTAAAATTTCCTTTCCATAGGTGACAATGATTTTGGCCTGGCTATGTCAGTGAAAATTCCTTTACTGTTGAAGTCAGAATTTGCCTCTCATTCATCCCACCCCCCTTTGAGGGGCCATACCTTAACATCTCTTTCCTTGCAGTGAGTAGATGGCCTTTATGCTGACTGCAGGATATAGAAAAAGAAAAAGACATGTTAAAATCTTGGTATGTCCATCTTCCTTCAGCTATTTGAAGTATACATTGGACCAATATGTGGAGAGTGACTACACCTTAGTGTATCTGCACCATGGTCTGACCAGTGAGAACAAGCCATCTCTGAGCTGGCTACGGGATGCCTATCGAGAATTTGATCGCAAGTAAGTGTACTTGCTTGTAGATTTTGAAAAGGTGAAGGAGCAAGGATTTTAAGTGTAATGAGAATTATAAGATGTCCTAAGGATTATACAGCCTTGTACCTTTTTTGGGGTGAGTGGTTTGGGATGGCTGCCCATTCTTCTTACACCAAGTCAAGTTTGTGCATGTTTGCCTTATTTTTAGATACAAAAAGAATATCAAAGCACTCTACATTGTGCATCCAACCATTTTCATCAAGACACTGTTGATTCTCTTCAAGCCTCTGATCAGGTAGGAAATTATGTGTGCTATTTTTGCAGTCCTCAACCCCTGTTAGCAACCTGGATTGTCTTTAAAAGATGATTTGCCACTTCTGAAAGGCTCCAGTAGTGGTAGTTCACTATTCTGTTAGGCTTCAGAGTTCCCCTTTGTTGTTTATCATTAAAAATACAGTTTTGTTTCCTGAAACCAGAAGTGGACTTTCAGGTAACCCCCATTTTGTGATCCATGTAGCCCTCAGAGGAGCTTGAGGCAGAAAATTGCTCGCTGATGTTTCGTATCTCCTGTCATAATTCACAGCTTTCCCTCAATTTTCCTCTTATATTTAAGCTTTTCATGACCAACTTGGTTAGCATAATGTGTTTCTCAAAGGCAGGAGGGAAGATGGTGCCATCTTTTCACATACTTCAGACTTCTTTAGCAGACAGTGCAGAAATTGTTCTGCAAATTAGTATCACAGTGAAGACCATGAGAACATTGTTTCTTACTTCTTTTTGGTAATGGTCAGCTGCAGAATTTAATTTGATTAATGATGTGTTTTGACTTGTACTGGACCACTGTCCTTGCCTTACAGGAATCACAAGTTTGCAGCTGTTGCTGATCTCTGCTTGCATTGTTTGTGTAAGTGTTGCTTAGTTGGCTGACAGCCCAGGTTTCCTACAGAGATTTCCTGGTCTTTTTCAACAAGCTGGGGGGTGAGTCACGGGAATAAAAACATAAAGCACTGTGCAGTGTTAGCAGAATCATCAAGCAACAGTACTGTCTTTAGGAATAAGAGTGGCTTCCAGTCCCACCCCAAACTAAAGGACAGATTATCTTTCCAGTAATCTATTAATTGTGATGTCTGTGCCGTGAGGCAAAAAAAGAAAAAAAAATCCGCCTTTTTGACTTCTGCACAAGTATTTTTCTTACAGCTTTCAGCACCATTTCTACTTCTTCCTACTATGTTTACCAACCATCCTTAAGCATGCTGCTACTGCCCCATAACTACCGTTGTATCTTACATACTGTCTTGTCATCTGTCTTGCAGCTTTAAGTTTGGACGTAAGATTTTCTATGCAAACTACCTGAGTGACTTGGAAGAACATGTGAAGCTGGAACAGCTGGGGATCCCAAGCCAAGTGTTAAAGTGAGGCCATGCCTCTTTTCCACTAGCTTTCCCTCATCTTTGTTAAAGGTGGCTGCACCAAAGAGGAATGCTGAGTGACAGAAAAGAAAAGGAAGAGACAGTAGGGAAGAACTAGTAAAGAATTTAGTTTGCCTGTACATTTTCTTATAGTGAATTGATGGGATAACATTTGACAAACGTCAAGTATTTCTCTTTCATGTTTGGACCCCATTTCCTATGGTTTTTATGTTGGATGCTGTATCTCAGACATCCATCTCTGTCTCTTTTTCCCCCTTTGCTCTTTTAGCTGCTGCTAGGGAGCTAACTATTAATCCCCTGAATCAGGACTTTCTACTGCTGCCAGTCTGCCCCAGACTATTTATGATGAGACTCTGGCACTCCACAAGTGTGTCTTAGCTTTCTTAGAGGTATGCAACAAGTACTAGGCTGTAATCATTGCAGGAGGAATTTGTGAAGGACCTACCAGGACCTTCTTTTGTAAGTTCCTGAGGTAAGAGGATAGCAGACATCACCTTAGGATTTTCCTTGTAAGATGGACTGATGCCATACATACCTTTCTGTTTCTTTCTGTCACTGTAGGTATGATGAATACTTGAGATCATTGCAGAAACCCTCCCAAGTGCCTCAGAAAGTAACACCACCTCGCCCACCATTGCCAAACCAGCAGTTTGGAGTTTCTCTCCAGCAGTGAGCATTCCTATTCTTTTATTTAACCTTTTGGTCCAGTGCTGCTTATGTTCTGTCTGTGAATAATTCTGGGAATAGTTTGCAGTAGTATTAAATTGACATCTGTGTTCAGTGCTTTTCCTGCCATTCTGAGCTGCTACAATCATATTCTGAAAGATGCTGGAGATTGGGTCACATTCAGAGACTTTCAGGTGCTTTTGTGTTTCCCCAAATACTTGAGTTCTCATATGATTTTCAGTCCCCTTGCTTTGTACATCATTTACATCAGGTAAGTTTAGGAGAAGCAACAGGAGGAATCTAAGCTTCTCCTTTCTCAACAGCTTAAGGGAGAAGAGCCCAGATCAGAATCCCATCCCACTGGTGGTCAGGGAAACAATCGCCTATCTACAGGAGCATGGTGAGTGGGATACAAAAATCTCTGTTCAGATTTATCTTGTGCTTCTTTCAGTCTCTCACAATACTCTTCCAGTTTGCATGAGTTCTAGCCAGAGGCAGCTAATAGATCCACCACCGTGAAGTTAACAAATCTACTCTGAACTTTATTGCCGCTTCTGCCACAGTGCTCCAGTCTGAATGGGAGCTCTGTTGGCACAGGGCCATAGTTCAATACCAGCAATGCTCCCATTCATTCAGAGTAGTGTTATAATCCAGAGTGGATTTGTTGCCCTGACAGGGACAGATCAGCATATTTCAAATGTTTTAGCATTATCCTGCCATAAACTCATTCTTTTTCCCACCTCATGTTGCTGTTTTTCTTTGAATCAGAAGTAGAGCTTTGGAAAATCAGAAAGAAGTTGAGCAGTGGAGAGATGAGCTGCTATAGGTGTCCTGCTACTGACGGGCCCCAACACCTTCAGTAGAATTGTTTTCATTTAAATATCTCTGTGTGCAAATCATCTTGGAACAGTGTGAGAATCTGATTCTTCCGCTTCACTGACCTGTGCTGTTTTTGGTTCAAAAGGCTTCCTGTTAGGGATGTGTCATGCTTGTTGCTCATATTGCCAGTGAAAAGTCTGCTCCAACCTCTTTCTCTTCTTTCTCTCTCTAGCTCTTACCACACAGGGGATTTTCCGTCGATCAGCAAACACACAAACGGTCAGAGAGGTTCAGCAGAAGTACAATATGGGTAAATACTTGCTTTTGTGTCCCAGGAATATGCATAAACCACTCCACCACCATCCGTCTTCCTGTTCCTTCTCTTTAGGCCTTAAATTTGCCCTTGACACATGGAAGTCCTGCCACATGATAGGGATTTTTACCTTTGAACAGAACTTTGTTAGAAACCTGGGTGGAAACCAACAGTTTGGTCTCTTTGACACAAACCTGTTCCAGAATAGACATCCTCATACTGAATAAAGGAACTTACTTAGCCTCTCACAGCACTTGTGGTTAACCAGTGTAACAAGTTTGCCCTCTGTCTCTATGTGTGTGCATGCTTCCATTGTCCCTACCATTTTCTCTCCTAAATCTTGCTGATTTAGTTCTAGTTTTTGCTGATTTAGAAGAATCATGTGCCACTGATTCTTTTGTCTGACTGTTTGCCTCTCTCACACTTCCAGCTCACAGTATTATGATCAATACTTTTATGTGTCTGGCTAGAGATAATTTAGCCCTTCCATGGCTGTTTTTGAGCTAATCTGCTTTGTACTGTTCAGGGCTGCCTGTGGACTTCCTGCAATATGAGGATGTGCATCTTCCAGCTGTGATTCTCAAGACCTTCTTGCGGGACCTTCCTGAACCTCTCCTCACCTTTGGCCTCTACAGTGATGTTGTCAGTTTCTACAGTGAGTGTTTAAAGAATCCTATTCCACAGCAGGGATCTCATCCAGATCTGCCCCACCTGCAGCGATACTGCTCTTTCACTATTATTTGTATTTACTTTTTAAGGAAAAAATAGTGTAATGCTTACAAAAAAACCTTTCCCAAACTGTTTCATAGAAGAAAATTATTTTAATAAAGTATTGACATATTTCATTTGGAATAACTGAAGCCAGCAGTCAGAAAAACACTCTGGAAAACAACTGTGATTGAAGTTGTTCTTGTGAAAGTATTTTGCACTAGGATCTTAGCTAATTTCAACAGTGAGGTAGTTCCACATGGTGGATGGCACAGTTGAAGTGTGCCTTAGCACAGTGACCAAATGAGCATCAGCAGGCTGCAGAATGGTAGGCAGGACTTCCACTGGAGTGGTCTATATGGGAGAAGGCAGTCTTATAGGCTCTTACTGTTTAAATGCTTGTAAATCAACACCTTTAACATGCCTCAATAATTAACTGGCAACCACACTGAACACAGGAATCATGTGTGCAGTGGTAGTATCCACAGAGCAACCTGAGTATTAATTTAGCTGTAGCTTCTGAAGTGATTTCCAGGGCAGTCCCAAATAAACCTTATTGCAATAGCTCAGTCATCTTCCAAGAGTGGTTGTAGCTATTGAACTAGCCCAAGCTGTAATAGGTCCTTCTTGCCACTAAGACCACTTGGGCCTTCGGGGACAGAGATAAATAGCATCCTTACATATTAGGAGAATACCATCCTATTCAGCATAGGCAAATTGCTCAGTTTGTGAACCCACAAGCCACCCAACCCCAGAACCTTTATTTTACCAGTATTCAGTTTCAGTTCATTGGCCCTCATCTAATCAGCTCCATCTTCATTTCTTCATTAGTATGATTGTGCACAGCCCACACCTGAAGGAACAGAGAATTTGAGCTGGATGTCTTCTGACTGGGCGTCTCTTCAGTGACAAATTGCTATTCCTCAAACCAATGTAGTGGAGCGCCTGATGCCTCTCAGATAGTAGTCCTTTCTTTAGGCCTTCTTCAGTGAACTGTTTCTTCCATGCAAGCCAGCATCCTGCTTGCTGGTGAATGTGTCTCATTTGTTTTGCTTCTAGGTGTAGAGGAAGAAAAGCGTGTGGATGTTGTTCGCAAAACGCTCCAGACTCTGCCAGAGGAAAACTACCAAGTCCTGTGTGTGTTGATGACATTCCTTGGACAGGTAGGCTTACCCAAACTGCTTGTGCAAACTGTGCGTACTTCTGAAATACACTGCCGTAAGGTATGGCCATGGTGTTTGGGATAATTGGCATTGTAAAGAGGTTTAGACAAATTTATGGAGGCTGTCTGCCATGGAAAGTAAATGGAGCTTGTTAGGAGGCAATGCACATATGGATAGTCGATGCCACAAATGGTCAATGATGGCAGTGTTACTTCATGCTCTCCTTACTGGCTTCTTAAATCTTGTTGACCACTGTATGAAAACAGAGTGCTGGTTCTTTGGTCAGATCCATCTCACATTTTATGAATCGGGGATATCCATGAATGAGTGGATTTCATTCTGGAATATGTGACCAAGATCAGACTGTACCACAATATTTCTTCTACTTATGAATGTTCTGTTTGCAGAGAGACCATGGATTTCTTTTTAAAAGCCTCTTTCCCTTCATTCTATAAGGAGAAGTTAGAACTCCTCTGCTAATCAGGGACTGGCCAAATAATGTCATAAAGACTAGTCTTGTTTACAGCTTACTTTGGAGTGAGTTCTCTTGTACTGAATTGGACTTAATTCTAAGTAGACTCTTATTGGCTTTTACTTTAAGGTCTTAGATGTTAAAAGATGAAAAGGTGATCCTATGTATCTTGGTCTGAGCAATAGCTGACCATCCTGAAAATACACTGGGCTGAAACATTGAAAATACAGTGGGCTTTTCTTGCCTGTGATCTCCACATACACGATTTCCAGCTCACACAAAGCATCCCATCCCTATACCTAAAATGGTTGCGACGTAGATGAAGATGCGCTGAAGAGTCTGTGCGCACAGTGCTGCCACTGCATATAAAGGGATGTGAGCATTTGCAAATTCTGCTATTCAAAGGGGCTCCTGAAATGGAATCTCTGTGTATATGGAGGGCCCACTGCATAGCTGAAGTCCTGTGATTAAATTTGTTTGTCTTTAAACTGACCAGTCTCCTTTTCTTTCTCCTTCCCCCATGTAGGTCTCTGCTAACAGCGACATCAACAAGATGACCAATGCTAACTTAGCAGTAGTTTTTGGCCCAAACCTGTTGTGGGCCAAGGATGCAGCCATTACCCTCAAAGCCATCAATCCTATCAACACTTTCACTAAGTTCCTACTGGACAATGAAAAGGAGCTTTTCCAGAACATGGAGGCTTGATCCAGAGTCTGTTATGGCTACCACACCTTCTGTGTCCACTGTGACCATCTCTTTTCCTCTCTTCCCCCTTTTCCTTTCTATCTTGTCTTGGAGCCATGGCCAAATCTGGGAAAACACCAGATGATAAGTGGAGTAAAAGAGGGCTTTTGTGTATGTATGAGGAAGAGCACAGGTGTGTGCATATGCATGCTTAAGTGGGGGGTGGGAAGCAGGCTTCCCCATCTCTAGAGATCCAAGTTCTGCTTTGGCTCTTCTATCTGGGATGCTAATAACCAGATCGTTCTTGAATGCTATATTGCCCTTCTTTTCCCAAGTTGATTCCATGAAATGGCTCTCCTAGGACCCCAGCAGATGTCTCACATACTGGTGCCTGTGTGATCTGGACTAATACATTTTGCTGCAGTGGCCCATTGGTGGGGCAAATCTTTCAGTTCTTTTTCTCTGGCTTGTGTTGTTTTTCCACATGTACCCAAGTTATACAGTCCTGATATTCTTCTGCAGGAAGCAAGTGACTGCAAGATAACCAACATTCTATTCTTGATGGAAGAATGAACTCAACATCCTAGGACCGTAAGAGAAGATCGAATTGTTCTGGGAATACCCACTTTTCTTACTAGTACTTGTATTGCTGTTTGTACATTTCCAGGAATGTACTTTCCAGGCACTTGCTGTAGGTGCTATTTAAAAATTCCCTGTCTTTATATAATTGCCCTCTGATATAATGGAGCTCGCTTATTTCACTGTCTTTATAGTACCCTTCTGCAGAAATCATCTCTGCCAGCAGAGTTTCTCTTTGAAACTGGCCTTGCCAGTAAACCTTTTCTTTTTAATAAAGAACAATGTGCATTTTGTTTGTGATTAGGTTGGGGTTGCTTCCCTGCCTCCAAATCTATAAAGATTATACAGGCACTGTCTGCCCAGGTGGAATTATCTCCCCAACCTGCCAAAGCAGGTTTACTGTGACTAAAGCACAGTCGCTGCGCACACTGGAAGGCATCTGTGTCCCTGGCTGCAGTTGTCTATCCGTTTGGAATGGATCATCCTTCACTGAAAGGTTGATCTCTGAAATCAAACCTCATGCAGGAACAACCCTGTTGTATATTCTGGGATTTCTTGTGCCAATGTTTGGATGGGCATTAATTTTTTCACATTTAAGGACATCTGTCTTCATGTCCTTCTTGAGCTCATAGTTTTTCTAACATTTGCAAACTTGGTGTGTTTGGCACATGGTAATAGGGAGTATTGCTGTCCCATTTTCCAGCTAAATAGAGTTGAGGTGGCCGTGAAGTGTGGTTAGTTTCTTGCCTATGTGAATTGTTCTCCTTTTCAGACCAGGAAGTTGAGTCATTCCGGACTTTGAACCAGGCTCAGCCATTATCCAATCACAGGTGTTCTAAGCCATTTTTTTTTAATCAAATAACAGTTTTCTACTGGATGTGCAGCCAACTTTGCTTTTAAATAAGATTTTAAGCATACCTTCTCATGATACATTGTTGTGAACTGACTTATGCCTATTTTGTCTACATGAAGCTTATAAGTTGACTTGCTAAAATAGTAGGATTACTGTTCACAGAAAAGGTCAGCAGGGTTTTTATGGCTGTTTAGAATCAGAGGCTTCCAGTATAACTTGGATTATAGGAAACACAGCAAGAAGCTGTTTTGTAAATGCAGAATTGGTTTCTCTTTAAACCTGAATGAAAGTCTGTGCTGTGATCGTAATTAACAAATACCAACAAGTATGCTAAGACTATCAGTGGCTGTAGCTCCACCACATCCAGTGAATTGTCTCTAGCATGTTAGTGTGCCAGTTCTTGGAATTCGTCTGAATGCTATCAGAGATTATAAATCAAGGTATTGGAAGTGGGGCTGTCAAGAACTCTTGCCTTCTAATGTCTCCTATACAGAGTTCAGAAAGGTTATATGAGGATTAGCTTGTTGATAAAGCTTCATCCTCTTCCCATTTTAGAAGTCTATGGGCCCAGCGTGGTGCCTTGCTAATAGCTGCTGTCTCGTATGTCTTTTGTAGTGTATCACTGGAAATAGTGATGTGCTCTGATTCTAAACTGCAGTACTGCTAGTTTGCTTGACCTTACTCCACATTCTCAGGTGGAAAGGAAAAAGCAGCTGATCTCCTTGGAAACACTAGTCATGAAGAGTAAAAGCCCTGACGTATGAGGGCCTAGGGCTGCTGGTTCAGCCACAGTGTCCTAACACTGTAAAAAGTCTCAAGCTAGGCATGGTGTAAAGAGTGTTTGGGTAAGGATTGCCCATTGGTGAACAGTTACATTTTTTATAAATTCCATTGTACACTCAAACCTTTTTAAGTATGATTCCACCCCCTTATCCCATTGCACTGCTGGCTGCGGCACATAATGCACTCACAAAACCCTGGAAGTGAGCCACTGTAAATAGCTGTTACTTTCCTCACTTTGCTGGAGCTGCCTGGAAGTCTGAACCATATGATTGCTTGTTCAGTTTTCCCTGCTCAGCACCAATAATTTTTCCTTTTCCAGCCTATTACAACTGTGGCTGGTTTGTGGAACTGCGCATTGGACTTGATTTCAACCTGTTAATGATGTCTGGGTCTTTACCAGTTAGCTTTGAATGACATTCTTTTTCACAATCTGATTGCTGCCTTGTCTCCAATAGAGATTAGAGTGATAGGCATCCAAGCAGGATTACTAGAGGATCAGCTTCTCATGGGACCAGCTATATCCTTCTTCTCTCATCATAGAGACTCATAGTTGGTTAGATGGCAATGGCTAAGCATTCTGTCCTTCTTTGTTTCCAGTGGCACACCTGTCTGGTTCTTCCTTGCTGCTTAACATCCATGTTAGGTATTATTGACCACAGTGCTTTTCTGGATGGAGTACTTCATCTCCACCATAACCCTTGCTTGCCTGAGAAAAGCCCATTGGTGTCTTTGTGGCCCCTTAATGCATTCAGAACCCTCACCTTTAGCAGTCCTTCCAGTGTCTGTACTGAAAACAGATTTTGGGTGATGTAGCTGGTGATGAGACCAAATGGATGCCTTATGGTAACCTGTCTCTTTGCTGACTCAGCAGAGGTCTTTCATGGCCAAACGGCCCTTGGTTGCTTGCTTGATCACTGGGGTTGTTATGCACAGTTTACAGCTTTGCTTTTTGTTATCTCTTGCATTTTTCATTCCAAAGACTGATGATTGTTGGAAGCAGGGCTGGGGTTTTTACTGTGACCTTATTTCACACACCCATCTTTATTTCCTTCTGATGGTACCAATCTTGTATTTCACAGTTTGCACTTTTTTGTACTTCAATAAAATCCCAATACCAGTACCAGATCTTTGTGTGTTTCCGCAGTTTGTTCAGTAATCAGCCATCAAGATAGGCTGGTTAGTATCATCCAAGTAAGAACAACAAGAATGCAATATGTGTCATACAGTCCTCATAATTTAGTACATAATTTATTACTTTTAATCCTTTTGAGACAGAGAGATTGGTTGGTAATTCTTAAACTCATTCCATTGCCTTGGAATGATATACTGAGTACTGTCTACTGCACTGAATGTTCATCATCCACTTCCTGATATGTGACTGCCATATCTTTTATCCCAACCATTCCTACTCTAACATGATGTGCCTTTGTAGCTATCCATTGATGTAGTATATTAATTGTCATTGTAGCAAAGGATAGGTGAACTTTAAACTGGAATGACAGTGATGGCAAACTTAACACAACCTGGTTCTTACCAATTCTTCTTTTTTGATGCAGCAGAGTAATTATGTCCCTAAAATACAGGCTGCAGGGTGCTCAACTTCTCTGGATATATGTTGCAGAGGTTTGTTTCCGTGAAGATACAGCAAAATGTTGAGAGCAACCTTTTGTACTTGAGGGAGGAAGGAAAATGCTTGCCACATCCTATTTATGCTGGGGTGGGGGAACATGACAAAAATGTAACTGGGTCTAGATCTGAATCATCAGCTGCTATTTCTCTACTCCTGCTGTAACTCACAAGATATATACCTCCTCCTCGTTCCAGCTCAGTCAGGATCTGGACTTAACGCTATATGTCTTAGCTGTGAGTTTTGTTTTCTCCATATAATTATACTACCCTTCAGAGTAAGAATATATAGAGGCTAGGAAATTTAACTTTTTCCTAAGAAATCCAATGAATAGTTAGTTTAGAATGATATGCACACATATGGAGAAACACACACACATGAATATAAACTGGGGGACCTGTATGGCCCCACAGTAATAGTATTTAAATGCCATTCTGAAGGTTTTTTTGCGGGGGAGGGAGTATGTACTTGGATGGTAGACCATCAACGAATAGTAGGTGCTGTAGGCTATATTTCAGAGGAAGTAACTGGCAAAACCACCTCTTGAGATCCTACTTCCCAAGAAAATCCTACGAAATGCTTGGGGTTGCTGTAAGTTGACAGGCAACTTGAAGGCGCACACACACTCGCACACAATTAGTACCAGATGTTCTTCATGGTCTCTGTGCCTCACACAATGGGTTTCCACATGCACAGAGAGCCCAGTCAGAATGTTCCAGGGCTGAGTAGCTTGGTAGGAACCCTGTCCCCTCCCGTCTACCATGCAACATCCAGCCCACCAAGCTACCTACCCCTCAATTTCTCTCCGTCCAGTAAATGAGCCATGTTTGTTGACTGTGTTCCATTGTTGAGTACCTTTGTTCATTCTTATTTCCATCCTGTTTCTTTCATTTTCCTTGTCTTTTTTACATCATCTCTATTTGTAAAGAGCCCTGGTGGTGCAGTGGTTAAATGCTGATACTTCAACCACAAGGTTGTGAGTTCGATCCTGCAGGGCTGCAGGTTGACTCATCCTTCCATCCATCTGCAGGTCGGTAAAATGAGTACCCAGCTTGTTGGGGTTAGCTAACGCATTGTAAACCGCTTAGCTGATAAACAGAATAGAAATACACATGCTATTGCTATAAAATTTTATTTAAAAAAATTACTTTGTATTTTCTCTCTTCTCTTCTCCCTCCCCTCCTGTTTCTCTAATGGCCTTTACCTCTCTGTTCAAACTCTGCTCTTTGTGTGGTCAGAAGATTTCTTTGCCAAATGCTCAAACTGAGTGTCATCTTTGTTTGGGAGAGGAACATAATATTAATAAATTAATACATAATCTACCCATTTCCACCGTTTCCTTTCCTGGAGAGAGTGATAACCAAGTACACCGTGGATCATTCCAATGCCATTCTAATAACTCCCTTTTGGCCCTGACACTCATTGTTTGAACCACTTCTGGAGGTATCATGTTCCACTCCCTCACAGTTGAGATCCTCTGTTTCACTCCCAACAGCTGAAGTCATCATCTGGATATCCCAGTACTGCATCTGTCTGCTTGGAGAATAACCCACAAGTCCCTCTTAGATTGCAAGTAGTCCTACAAGCTTTGCATAAGCACTCTACTAGTAAGTCTTATCTTTACAAGTGAAGGAAGTTTTGTGAATTTGCAGCTGCCAGGTCAGAACTGGCATCACCAGTGATTACTTCAACAGTACTTCACTTTCTTTTATGTCTGAAGGAGCAAGGTTTGTCTTTTTCATCACTGAAGGTCTATCTTGCAGTGGTACTTACTTAACAACCACTTGACTCTTTCCCACATATTTTCCTCATGGGCCCAGTTGTGAAAAAATTCTTAAGAGGATTGGCTCATCTCTACCAGCCAGTCTGTTCTCCCTTGCCTCTGTAGTAACTATCTTTGGTTTTATCACAGTTGATGTGGCACTCTTTTGAGCCCTTGGCAACTGTGGATGAGCTTCTAACTCTCAAAATTGTGTTCCTTGTTGTTGTGACTTTGACTCGACAATTTGGGGAATTGGCTGCTTTGTGTTGTGATGAGCCTTTCTTAGTGTTCCACCAGGCCAAAATAGTCTTGTGTCCTGGTATTTCCATCATGACAAAAATGGTCCCGGAGTTTCACCTGCATGGGATATTGTGTTGCCTACCTTTTATCTTCAGTCGGCTACACTGCTGGAAATATCACTGCATTGCTTAGATACTTGTTTTGCATTGGCCTTTTATATACAGAGGACTTTAGCATTCTGTCAATCCACCTATTCTTTTGTCTGCTATGGTGGTTGTAAGGGCCATAAGGTGACTGCCCACTGCCTTTCTAAATGGGTCATGGAGACTATTTGTCTATCCTATGAGCTTACTAAACAACCAGTGCCAGATTCCTTGAGAGCACACTCTATGAGAGCTGTTTCTTTCTGGGCAGCTGTGTTGTCGAGAATTCCATTGCTGGACTTGTGAGGGCTGCTGCCTGGTTGCACCTTCATTTGTCACTGTGGACTTGACTGCAGAGCCAGGAGGGATCCTTTGGATGAGCATTTTTGTCTTCTTTATTACAATGACCTGACCCTCCTTCCTCTGGTAAGCTTTTCAGTCACCCATTGTGTGAGGCACAAAGACCATGAAGCACAAGTTATTCACCTGTAACTGTGGTTCTTCAAGTGGTCATCTGTGCCTTCCCACAGCCTCCTCCCCTCTTTCAAGTCCCTGTCTTTTCAGTGGACTTCAAAACTGAGAGGAAGGTAGCTTGGTGGCCTAGATGATGCATGGTATGTGGGAGGGGGTGAAGTTCCTGCACAGCTACTCAGCTCTTAAATGTTCCAACATGGGTTTCTGCTCAGGCACAAAACCCATTGTGTGAGGGCACAGATGACCCCTTGAAGAACCACAGTTACAGGTAAGCAACTTCTTCTGAGACTACAGGGATACCTCAGTTAACAAAGTAGATTTGTTCACAGGCTTTACTTCTTTAACAGAAACTTGATACCCAAAATAGAAAATAATATGGAAAGAATAACAATAGGTTCCTATAGCACACATAAAAAAAAGAAACAATTCAACATGTTTCAGCAGACTTTTTATTCAAAACTAACATTATGCACTTGTAAAATGAAACAACCAGGTCAGGTAAGCCTTATATAAGAAAAGAACCTTTTGAATCTTCTAGAGACCACTTAAAAGCTTCTAAAATGCATCTTGGAATGATTTTTTCTTTCAATAGCCTCCACTTATGATTTACATTTTGATGGCGAAACTTAACAGGCCTTTGCTTTTTTCAACATGCCACGGTAACTGGTGAGGCAGACAAATCTGCTTTCCCCTTTTCTTTCTGTTTTGTTCTTCCCACATGCCCAGTAAGTGATTCTGGATGCAGCTGTTTACCTTGTACATAAGCACACGGTTACAGTAGGATTACCTAGAGTAGAATCTCACTCTTATCCCGGTAAATCTTTATTGTATGGTTTACTGCAGACATGCTGTTGCAACCCAGCACTGGAAGTCTGGTTTGCTCTGTCTCTCCTTCACCATCCTCCCGGTGCCAGAAACAACAACAAAAACTTTCCAGTAAACAGAAAGCAAGAAAGGGCAGAGGGCTGGACTGGGGGTCCCATAAAAAGACCTTGTAGAAAGAAGCTCGTTCATCAGACGCTTTATTAACTGAGATACACCTAGGCTCAGTCACTTTTATTTGATTATTGCTCATACTGGATATCCTAAATGACTTCTGTTGTGTCCCATCAGTCAAGGCAATACACTGCAAGAATGTGCCAGAGGGCCTTTTCTGCTGTAGTGCCCTGTTTGTGGAACATCCACCCCGTAGAGACCTAACTGGCCTCAACTCAGGTTTCATTCTTTGTATGCAGTGAAGGAGACATCTTGGATTGGCTTATCTCCTGTTCCTTCCCAGGTTAGGCAAGAGTCATGTGATAGGAAGAGAGAACGATAGCATGGGCTCTTAAATCCTTTTCTAGTTTCCCCCTTCTTTTCTCCCATAAGAAGTGTGATTTGTCCCCTACCTATGTTTTTCCCTAATCTTCTTAACTTTGCTAATTTCTTTTTTTAAAAAATCCTTACCATCTTCTGTCTTCTTTCCATTGTCTTATTTTCCCTTTGTTTTTCTTTCCTCCTTATTCTTGGTCTCTGTCCTCTTCCTCACCTCATTCTTGGTCCCTACTGGCTTTCTTGGGAGCGACTTATATCTGTGTGGTCCAAACTGCCCCCCTTAATATAATTTCCTTTAAACATTTTAAATCCAGATTTCAGGAAGGCAACCTTGCCCTTGTGGGTGTGGGGGCAAGCCCCCAAGCCCTGGTGAGCAGATTTTGACCCAAAATTTCTGCCTCTGTGTGTATGTGTATGAGTGTATGACTCACTTCTTCCAACTTGGATCTTCATTATTATTGAGCATTACTATGTTCTGCAGTTTGCCCACAACAAGTTTCTCCCTTCTCCAGTCTCCAGCTCCCTCAAGAAGAGTTAGCTGGTCAGCTTAGCTATTCAGCACTTTCTAGTCATAGTGACAAAACTGTTCTACCCTGGTGGCTCTTTCTGGGGTATGTTCAATTTTCCTTCTGATGCCCAAGAGGGGGAGGCATTTTCAGTCCATCCTGGACCTCACGTATGTCTTGACATATCCCAGTCACAGGAAGTTCCCATATTTTTGTTACAACATAACTTTCAGTTCAGAATGCACCGTTTTGACCTTGCCCCAGCCTCCCCACTTCTAAATCTTTACCAAACTAATGATATCTAAATCTTTACCAAACTAATGATTTCTCAGGTCTGGAGCATCCATGTTTATCTTTATCTGGATGTTCTATTAATTTGCTCTCCATCCCTACACACAGCCAGGAAGGACTCTTCTGTCATTCTCCTGTGTCTAGCCAGCCATCAGTGAGTCAGTCAAGCCTTATCCCTTCCAGACACACCAGCCATCTGACCAACACTCAAAAACCACGAAATCCATCAAATGCTTTTCTTGTACAGATCTAATCCTTTGTCCACCTATTTGGCCTGATGATTTTGTGATAGCAATTGTCCCTTCAGCCAGATTTTTCTCCAGTGATTATAGCCAGCAATAATAATCTCTTAGAAGAACTTTCCTGGAGGTGAGACGTCCCTTCTTTTGTGGTCCATTTAATCTTCACAAGGGTTTCCTTATGGGATTCCCCCAGAACTATTCAGCACTTCCTATACATTTAGCACTTTCTAAACTTATGGGCAATGTATCAGAGATTCCCCCCGTGGGGACTGCCCCATAATTTTTGTGACAACAGATGCTGGCCTTTTGGGGTAGAGAGCTGAACTGCTCAAAGATGCTCAGGGTAATCTGGCTAGCTATCACTCATTTTTTCACCCTATTGATGTAGATTTCCATTCTGGTATGTGCAAACCCCATGCACATTCCTGTGCCCTTGTAAACAGGTAGGGAAAATCACTTTCAATCCCTGTACCGTAAGGCTGTGCTCTTATTTCAGTGGGAGCGATCCACCACTGAAAAAGGAGATCTCACCATTCATGCAGATTTTGTCAGCCAGCAAATCTCACCCAGGAGAATGGAGTGTGGACCAATTAATCTTCCAAATAAATCACCTCTTCAGTCATTTCCAGTTAGATATCCTAGCATCTCAAAAAATTACACTACTACCTGGGTTTATATCCCAGTTCTTCTCTTCACTAACAGAAGCTTGGGTCACTCTAGCAATTTCCTAACCACCAGTTGTTCAGTATGTCTTTCCATTGTTGATTTTCAAACTTCTCTGGAAAATCAGACCAGCATGGGCAGAAGTGGTGTTCATAGTCCCTTTCTAGTTCTACATGCCATGGTTTTCCAAGATTCTGAAGCATGTCCTTCAGGACCCATGTTTCCTTCCTCTGATTTCCCCAGCTTCTGTCTCAAGAGTGCATCTTCCACTCACATACAGCTTGTGTACATCTAGCCATCTGGAGACTGAGCAGAACTTCTGCCTAAACCTAATTTATTCTTTCAAAATGGTAGTTGCTATGTTAGACACCTGCCAATCTTCCATACTTGGAATATATGAAACTATTTGGAAGGCCTTTACTCACTGGTGCCAAAGAAAGGCTGCTAATCACTCTAAAGCATGGAGAAGGACCTTCTAGAAGTATTGCACACTGGTTGGAACATCAGCCTCAAGCCAAATGCTTCCAAGTCACCAAACTTCTTTCCTTTGTTCTATTTTTTTGGTTTGTTTCCCATCCATCATTCTTCAGAGGAACTTCTCTCTTATCTCCTCCAGTTGTTCATCACTTCCCTGTATGGAATTTCCACATGGTTCTTAAAGCACTCACTAAATCCCTCTTTAAACCCATCCATTCTTTATCTCTCAGAGTTCATTCTTTTGTTCTATATTCTTAGTAGCCATCACTTCTTCTAGAGACTTAGTCACCCTGATGCTGAACCTGAGCTTCTTCCCTAAGATTCATGCTGTTTTTCATTGTTCTGTCCATTGCCCTGCCTTCCTTCTTCCCTCATCATTTCCCTCTCTCCTCTCTAACTCCTAGGGAAGAAAGGTCAAGCATATCACTTTAGCCTGATTAAGCTCTACATTTTCATAGTGTATGACTCTTTGGGTCTTCCAAAATTGGTGCTGCTAATTAAACCAGGATCACAGCTACCTCTGCAACCTTCTCTAATACTCCCTTGGGGGAAATCTGTAGGGCAGCAGCCAAATACAAACTGGAAAAATTTCTTCATTGAAACTGCCTTTGGGAGCCATTTTCTTCAGCAAGCAGTACCAACACCCCATGCTATTCCTACTTGGGTATATCCCAATACAGGATGCCTCTCACACCACAGAGAATGGCACTTCAGGTGGTTAGCATGAAAGTACATTCTTGCATGCAGAAAGTGACATCTGTCATGCCCTTACAGGGCAGCTTGTCTCTTTGGCTAGTCTGTGCTTCTTTTGCTTCATCTACCACCTTCTAACTCCACTATGGAAAAAACTGGGGGAGATGTAGAACCCTGTGCTATAATTCTCTCCTCCTATCATGATCGTTTCTTGGCCTGAGCAGTGACAGGGGAAAACCCTGCTGTGCATCCAGTCGTCAAGCCCATCCCCACTACAGCATGGAATGTACATTTATATATTTTTAAGATAGCCTTAAAATTAACAAAGGAAATGATGGTGACATCATTAGTACAACCTACCTGAAGCGGGTTCTGTTATTTAGAGCCTCCATACTGATCATCAACAGGATAGCTGGCTGAATTCTGCCCCCAAATAAAGTGAAAAGTCCTTGGCCCTGAACCTCTTCCATATGGCTTTCTGAATTCTTTAGTGAGATAGACCATGTCCTTCATGGCACATTGAAGCCTTAGACAATAGTTTTGACACCTCTGTGTGCTCATTTGCTTTATTTTTAATAGCTGGCCTTGGGACCTGGTAAATGTTCCTTACACTTATTTACAAGAACAGAAGCATGTAGTTTTGTTATGGTCAGTACTGCCAGATAGGCTGCACCACCTGACCCAAGATGAACACAATTGCCACTGTGGTGTACCTTCAGGGGTACTTTGGATCTAAATTAACTTTTTCATCAGCTTTCAAGAGAGTTCCCAAAAATGTGTTAGTATCACGCCAGGGTTTTGTTGTTTACAAACTACACCAGCAATATCAAGAATTTTACTGTCCATTTTCTGATCATACAGAAAGGAAACTGAATTGGCATTGTTAATACTTAGTAAAGAGTACCACATCAGCCTTCTGGAAGCTATAGTGACTATGTGACCTTTTGTTTACTCCCCCCTCCTTTTTTTACCTCCCCCACAAATGCACACTGTGGGATGGAGCTCCTATTTAGAAATTTGTTATAGTTTATTCTGGTCTTTGGAATTATGTACTCTTGCCTAAAGTTAATATGGGGCTGCTAATGGCAGCACTAGAATTTCCTTTCCTCCTTTGCATTCCCTGCAGTTCCCAGAAGTACTTGAAAACTGATTCTGGAGAATTCCCAAGTTCTCCAGAGTATGTTTTTGTGGCGAGTGGGGACTACAGTGGAAAGAGGGGAGCACTTAACATTCCTGTTTTTGCTGGATTGAATTGTTTTGCCAGAGGAAATCCAGCATTAGATCCTAGGGTCTGCTAACAGTGCACACAAAGCAAATTTTGTAGCAAATTGTTTTCCATGTGCATACTTTATTACACAATAAATGCATGCATTTCATTTGTTGACTTTCTCCAAGGTTGCCACACAACTTCTATGGAAAACGCTGCATCTTCTCCAAGCACTCAATTTCAGTATTTTGTAATATGAGAGAATGAAATATCAGTCAATTCATGACTAAGGTACCGTGCTATCAAATCCTAATGGATGTTTGATAATTAATTCAGTCATAAGAGCAATAATTAGTGGAAACAGTGAATTGATCTTTTCCCCCATATTGCACTGATTTCCCACACTGCACTGATTGCCTTATTGTTGTGCATGAAGCCCCTGGAGAAATAATGGAGAGAGAGAGTGTGTGTATTTAATTAACCAAAGGAATTGGAAAGCCAACTCAAGGTTCATTAAAGTAGTTTTATAAGTGCTGGTTTTCAAATAGTTTAAGCAGTGGCTCCCCATGTTATGGTTACTGCAATAAAATGCTAGTTTTAAAACTGGAAAAGTAGAGTGTTGTTTACTAAAGAAAACTAGGAACAGTACACCATATTTTTGTGAAGATGACAAAATGGCTTCAGTGTATTTCCATATGGTTTGATTTATCATGAGAACCTTATTATAAAGTTTAATATAAATAATTTTTAAAAAATCAACTCCTGTGACCACACTATTTTCATGAATGCAAAAGTTTTATGGCTTTAAAAAAAATCTTTGTCCTTTTATAGGCATCATAAGTAAACAGCAGTAAAGTTACTCTTATCCCAAGGACTTGATGTAGGTAATCATCTACTCAGGTACATTGCTGTATTTGTTAAAGATGATCTTGAATTAGTTCATATATCTATAGGCTCCAGCAATGCTATTTCTGGGTCATCAATGTAGTTCACAGCATCCCACTTTATAAGAATCCTATTAAGGTGTCAGAACTGTAACTGTAGTGGGCAAGTTCAGCTTTCGCCAGGGAAGTAAGGAGTGGATATTGATCTCCTGAATGTTTTTTGTATTTGTATGTGTACTCATTCCAAGACATTTATTGCCACTTCAAGGTACTTCAGGTAAAAAGAAGAACCCTCACTAAACAGAATATACTTTTGAACCAACACATTTCAGATTGTGCTGTGGTGATATGCAGCAACAGTGGATATTCATTTTCTAATAGCTGTTTCACTGGTTCTGCTAAATCAGACTTTTCAGAGAGAAAGATTGATTACATAAGTATGGGTGAACTATGGGACTTGAGGTAACAGGTGGTTTAAGAGTAACATACATAAAAGGTTTATTGGAAATTATATGAATACATGTTGAAGTACTCTGAAAGAAATGTAATTTAAGACCCTTCCCCTTCAACCTAAGCATTTGTAAGTTGCTATTCATAGTAGCAGATCACCAGGTTAAGTGGTCAGTACGAGGTTTTTTAAAAATTCTGCAAAAACTGCATCCCTTTTTGAGCAGGATTGATTTTGGCTTGTAAATTAATGTGTTCATAAAGAAGAACTAAGGAGCAATTTACTCTTAGAATGAGCAAAGTGCTATGGTTTCAAAAACCACACACAATGTAGAACATAATTCTGTGTGGAAAACCCAGAAGATCTGCGAATTCCCTATCCCCAGGCAACTGTTACCAGCAGCAGTCCACCATGGTAGTTCCATTCAGAGATATAGATGTGACTTTTCATTTAAAACTGCACAAGCAGTATCTGTGCTTGTCCTCCTTTAATCATTACAATATGAAAATGAGGAGGATCAAAGGAAGGAACACTGTGACAGGAAAGAAACTGAGTAGGAAGATGCATAAAATACACAAGTAATAGAAACTGTGGAGCATCCAAAGGAATCCACAGAAGAAACTGGACACATGCCTTAAAATGCTCAAGACCTGATAGCTTTATTAGGGGGGGGAAACTCAACATGTTTCTATCTGTGTACTCTTAATAAGGACTTCTGCAGGACTATTTAGAATCAAAGTTCAGAAATTTCTGGGAACTTTCAAATTATTTACTGGACAAGTGAAAACATGTGACCAAATGTTGAAGGTTATTTTAAGCAGCCTCTCAGGAAGATCATAAGAATATACACAAACCAAATAAATTGGTCTTTTTTACTAATAGAACAATAATGTTTTATTAGTTTTGCGATATTGTCCAGTTTCTTCTTGGGAGCAGAAAATACATACACCAAACTATTAAGCTCTAGATAGTTGGCAGGAAAAGTTCAATTTGATCGTCACAGCATGAACAATTTGACTGCAAGTGGTTAACATACCTGAAGGCTGCCTAATGTTTATCCATTTTCCTGAACAGGCTCTTCTGCTGCTGTTTTATGTTTTAAATCCAACCTGTTTAGACAACGAAGACGGGCTCTACATCAAGATTATCACTTGCCTTGGACACTTCATTGGTAAAACAAGGAAAACAACCTAGATGTATTTGCATTCCAGGCTTAGCAGGAAGGATAAAAGCTTTTGCAGGTTCTCTGAGAAACAAGGCCCTAGATTATACACACGTCATGACTGAGAACTATACTATTTCTCTCCTGCAGATTAACTAAGATGTCCTTGGGGTTGTTTTGATGTTGACAGCATTCATGGCAAAAGATAACTACATCAGAGCAATTTAAGCCAGAAACTGGATTTGAGTGTGTCTTGGTGTATAAATGTCACTTTACAGTCTACTTCAATATGCCTCTTGCAATTTGAGCAATGCAAAACATAGCTGTGATAGAAGGCAAGAAATCGAGCCTTTAGCTGTTTTCTATGAAGCAGTGGGGATTAGAAAGCTCTAGAGGCTATATGGTTAGACAACTACTCTTGCTCTCAATCCTCTTCCCAATACCCCTTTTATGTTGAAGAATGGAGCTCTGCACTTTCGGAAATTAACATCTATTTTAATCAGAAAACCACAGAAGTCCTTCAAATTTAAAAAGAAAGAATGTCTAAGAGAGCAAGCAAGAGTAGGGAGGCATAAAAGGGCTTTCTTCAGCATTTTATAGTGCAATTCTTAGCATATTTACTCAGAAGTAAACTTTAGTGTTTAACAAAACTTACTCCCAAGAGAGTTTGTATAGGATTGCAGCCTTTGCCTGATTTATAATAGCAAAAAGGAATTGTGCCCAGAGTCCAGCTTATCCCTGAGCTCGTGCTTATATTGTTTCATCTTTCCCCACTCCATACTTGGGGAAGGATTCAGAACAGGTAACAACATATAGCAGTCAAGCACACTGCTTAATGGCTAGCTCACTATAAAAAATAAACCTCTAGCCAAATCAAAACTCAGCTACCACAAACCTCTTTAAAATGTGCTTCTTTGAATAAGCTAGTTTCTACCCACAGATCACACTGACCCTATTTTACAAGCCTGTCAAAATCCAGCTTTTGAAAAACTTCCTGGAAATTTACTGCACCAACATGTGCATTTTATTTATGACATCCATGGACTCCAACAGAGCAGAATGGAAATCAAGTCGGTTCCCAAGCGAGAAGACTTTCCTAGAATAACCACGTCTGTTTCTGAAAATAAGTGTTATGGTATACTCTGGGGGGGGGTTGGGGTGGGAAGAGAACAGGGTTGTTTGGTAAAGGACTCGTATACAAGGACAGAGCAGCCGATATAACTGCATAACAAAGTGAAAACACTACATACATTTCTTCTTTAAATATAGGTTTCCTTTAGAGTAATAAATATTTTTCTTGTTTATCTTATTATAGAGCAGCAACATCTGTGAGAAAAACAAGAAAAGAACTTCAGACTATTAAGACTCCTAATTAAATAACCCTAGAGAATTAGGATTCCTAGCTCATTATTTACAACTTCTTAATGAATCATCTCCAAATGCCACAAATATTATTTGGACATATTCTGTGTTGGCAGGTAACATACCCAAAGCACTTCTTTCTGCTTTTGTGGATTGCTTCCCAACTGTACATCTCGCAGGTCCATCACTTACTGCTTCGCACACACACAGATGTGCAAAACTGTATTTGCCTTGCTTAGGGCACTAAAGGTGAACACTGGCCCCTTGCCCTAATGTCAACTGCATTCAGTGAAGACAGGATGATTCTGTGAAGCTGGTGTTCGAACCCATTCTTGCAGAATCTCTCCAATGTTCAAAACACAGTTATGTTCACTCAGAGTATATTCTGCTTGGCAATGCAAATGAAAAGAACGTCCTCGAGAAACCAGACCTTATAACCTAGTTGATGCAGAAAACAGCACTCAAACATCTTGAATCAAATGAAAAAATGGAAGAAAAGGACCTTGAGCTTCTTTTTCCTAATGCGTTATATTGGAATGAAAGTAAGCCACTCCCATCCCAAGGCCAAGTTCAAAGAAATATCATTGTTGCTGCATCTGATGGAACAAAGCAATCAGTGCCTACTACATGGGGTGACAGGGCAGAACAAGATGCTGAGGGAAGAAAGAGGCAGAATTTATGGGTTTCCTTTTCCACGGTGTTGAAGAAGAAGTTCGACGCTGTTGTAGCAGGTGCTCAACTTTACTGTAAAGTCTCTACAAAGGCATCAAATTCTTTGACATTTTTCTCATGGACTGCCAGTTTCTCTGGAAGTGAGTCCTGTGAAGAAAAACAAAAATAAAACTGAGCAGCTACATCCGCTTGATCTGAAGACAGAATTGAATCAACAGATGGGTCCAGCTGACAATCCAGTTTGTGCAGCACTCTGAAGCTCAGCATCCACATCTCTTAACCCATCTGCACAATTCTCTCATGAGCAAAATGCTCTAAACAGAAAAGTAACATTGGGCTAAGGCTTGCTCCATGGGCAAGGATTAAACAGTGAATGAAAAGAGAAAAGGAGCAGCATGTGCACAAGAACTGTAAAATTTCTTGGAAGAGCTACAGCACAATTTCTCCAGCAGACAGCTGCTAAGAGAGGGATATTGTCCCTTAATAACATCTTTTTCAAAATCTAGATTACTCCATGTATTACTATGCATCCTGCTGTGATGCTGACAACATCACTGCTGACTCTTTTTTCACAATGTTAACATGGCTTTAGGGTAGAGAGATTTTTGTAATATTATTAAGTGAGAAGCAACACAACATTGGCCATTATTGGGTCTGTTTCATCTGTTTTCATAGCACCCATGAGAAGTGACATTTGAACTGGGGACTTCCTGGTTCAATGCTTAGTTTCTCCATGATGCCGTCATAGTTCTCTAACATACCACTAAAGGAGCTATTTGACACATTCTCTTAAATGAACCATGTTTAGGTAAGTTGTGGATGGAAGCATGGGGAGAATCATTACCTAGTACGCACTGAAAACCCATTTTCACATACCAGATCTTCTGCCATGGATTGAGCCCCAATGTCAATGGAAAGGCTGCTGAGCTGAGGAGGATTCTGAAACTCGCGATAAAATGTTCCCAAGTCCATTGGGAGGATGTCATCTTTAGAAAATGCTGGTTTCTAGAATTAAGATACAGATATTAATCATCTCTATGTAAATAAGGCTATGCAATCTCTTTTAAAATTGTCATTACCATGTGTTATGTAATCCTCAATCCTGATCTGATGAAATATAGTATAGAAATGTTTTAAATAAAAAAAATCAACCACTGGAGAAATATGTTATCCATTAGCAACACATGTCATAGTTTGATCTAGTGCATTATGTAATACAGCAGCATATAAGTGAACATAAAAGTTTAATTCTCTCATCAGATCTGGTACTCTGGCTACTCTCTGAAGTGTGCAAATGTTGTTGCAGAACACCTCTTTAAATACAGCTCTTTGCTTGTGCAACATGGACAGCAGGGTGATCATCTGAGGATTAATTTGGAGTGACAGTCTGTGAAAGAGCCTACTTTCAGGCAGAATGCTACACCAGAAAAGCCTCTGAGTTATAATCCTATATCATAACGATTTCAGATCCCTTAAAAGCCCCATTGCTCTTGACTATCTAATATTTTCTAGTCAAGAAAGAAACCCTGTCTTTTAGTCTTTTTTGGAATATGTTAGCACCTTTAAATTTTTTTGTTAAAGGAGTATTTGGAGACACTGGGTCCATATTGGTTCTTTGAAGACACTGTTTTTCAAGGAACTTCATCTATATTTGTTGTTTTGATTTCTCTCTAGACATTGATGATTTACTAGAAATATATGTATGTGCATATACAGGCATATACAGACTTACAAAATCTACCACAACAAAATCGTCATGGATGTTTCCACTGCTACTGTCACTGGAGCCCACTGAGTGTAGGCTGCCCTGGAGAGGAGATTCAACTTCTGGAGAGTCAGGAAGATTCACCTGTTGAAGAAATCCACATGTCAGACAATGGACCCAAAAACTGTCAAGAGGAGGTTAAGTGGGTGCAAGAAGCTGGCTTTTCAGTTAGAAAACCCAGACATACTACTGCATGATGAGAGGTGGAGACCTACTGTGAACAGTCATTCTAGGAAGGCTGAACGATCAATCCACACATGTAAGTTAACTGCTTGTGCAAATCTGACTGAGGCGTGACTTCACCAACATTCTTTTTCATTGCATCTGTTAAGCTTCTGCACTCCTTCTTCCCTCAGTCTGGTTATAGCACCTTGGTGACCATCATAGATATTCAATAGCGAGAGAATGCATAGAAAATTTCTCTTCTCTTTTTTTTTTCCTGTCCTGAGTATGGAAGCAGACTGCTCCTTCAGCCTCTCTCTCTTTTTTTTAATTTTATTTTTATTAAAAGTAACATTGTCCATTTAATAAAAAAAGAAGAAACAAAATTAATAGTGAAAATTGTCATAAATAATTGGGTACATTCCTTTCTGGCATACTGACATATGCTTTACAAAGTTACCTTAAATTTTTTTGCAATAACACTGGTACATTTTTCTTTAACCCATATTTCTTTTGTATATACCTTTCTACTGAAACAAGAAGGAAAGAAAAAAATTATATAGAAAAAAAAAGGTTCCTTCCTTCCTACCTGAACTTGAAACCTATTTCATTATCTGTTACTTACACTTCCTTCCCCTTTATAGTAATATCAAGCTAACGCTGAATACTCTGTTCAATTTGCTGAGTTTTCTCCTGGTCCCCATAGAACTTATTCCTCTAATCCGTTATTTCAAGAACAAATGTAATAACACTAGCATTCCTCAACAGTCAATGTTATATAAATAAAGTCGTTATGTCTACTTTACACTTATTTTTAGCTCATTTTAACCAGATTCAGCAGTGTCTAATGTATAATTGAATTACCCCAATTGTTTTTGAGAAATTTCGAGACTGGAAACCATTCATTTTTTATTTACTCTGCTTTTCTTCTTATCCTACATGTAAGAAGGTCTTTTTCCTTCATTTCTATAATTTTTGTCATCCATTGATCTAGTATGGGAGTGTCCTTTTCTTTCCATCAGCTAGCCAGCAGTAATCTGGCTGCTGTAATCAAATAAAGGAAGATTCTCCAATATTTTCTTACAGCTATCACATCTATATCTTGTAACATGTTTAACAAAAATACCTCAGGAACCAGAAGGATTTGTATCTTACAGATCTTTGTAATTGCATCGCATATCTGTTTCCAAAATTTGTTTACCTTTGGACAACTCCACCACATATGGTGGAATGTCCCCACCTTCTCTTGGCATTTCCAGCACTTACTGCCATGTGTCTTATACATTCTATCTATCTTTGCTGGTGTCAGGTACCACTTATGTAGCATCTTCAGGTAGTTTTCTTTCAAATCTTGTGATAAGGTGAATTTATGTGACAATTTCCAGGATCTTTCCCAGTGTTCCAAGAAGATTTCATGACCTACGTTTCTTGCCCAAGAAATCATTGTATCTTCAACTACTTTATCTTTTGTGTTTTAGCTCAAAAGTAGTTTATTCAATCTGGACATAGTTTGATTAGAGTGGTCAAAAATTATTTTTTCTAATTCGTTGGGTGGACTTTTTTGGACGAAGCCTTCTAATTTCAGGTCCATTCTGTATCTTTCTAGGAGCTG
>CAOKZL010004182.1:0-42153 GCA_948472985.1 Iguana delicatissima
CTGTTTTGCTTGTTTTATTTGTCCCTTCTTATTAATTATGGAAGATTCCATGTGAGTTAATGAAGCACTTACATTTCTGTATCCCTGTCTTGTAAGAACCACCATCGTTCTTAATGAAGCTGTCACTCCTGTTATTCTACTTTTGAGTAAACTTCTTTACTTTACTTTACTTCTGTGTTAGTTAGATTGCTTTTCTGGTTTCATTTAAAAGAGTAAATTTCAGGAAGAAGAGAGCCCTGATAGTCCTGATTATTTTTTCTCTTCTTGAGCTTGTGTTGGAACAAACATATCAATGTTGACACCAACTAAAAATAATGTCAACAACTGAGAGATAGATCAACAAACGAATAGGAAGACAAAATTTGGTTTCACTTTAATTACTCACAGTTGATCTCGATTTCACATGAGTAGATGGCAAATCTTGATTTGGCTTGGGTGTTTTAATCCTTTGCTTTTTCTTCAATATATTTTGTGTTCTACTCCCAGATAAATTCGTTGAAAGTAAATTTGAAGTAAGATTGAATATACTTAGTAGAATATACTTAGCAGAGAAAACAAGGTAGCAGCCCGAACACTCCTCCAGCTCACCACCAGACTCCACCAAAGTCCAGCTTCAGAAATAGTGAAAATAGTTGCTGAGAGGCTTCTAAAATGTTTATAAGGAAGTAGGAAGAATGCTACACACCAATTTTCATGTTGTCCTCCGATAATCTTCTTAGAATTCCCAAACATAAAGCATGAATCATTTCTGATAAGGGTGGGGTGGAAAAACACAGTTTGGATGTTGCAATGCAGCAGCTTCTCCGTTTTGAATTATGAATGCTGGAATGCTCCAGTCAGCATACCAGATAGATTCATAGAGTTGGAAGAGACCACAGGGGCCATCCAGTCCAACCCCCTGCTATGCAGGAATGCCCATCAGAGCATTCCCAACAGATGGCCATCCAGCCTCTGCTTAAAAACCTCCAAAGAGGGAGGCTCCACCACACTCCAAGGCAGCAGATTCCACTGCTGGACAGCTCTAACAATCAAGAAGTTCTTCCTGAGGTTCAGGTGGAATCTCCTTTCCTGCAGCTTGAATCCATTGCTCCTTGTCCTAGTCTCTGGAGCAGTGGAAAATAAGCCCGCTGCCTCCTCGACATGACATCCCTTCAAATATTTAAACATGGCTACCATGTCCACTCTTAACCTTGTCTTCTCCAGACTAAATATCGCCAGCTCCCTAAGCTGCTTCCAGACCCTTCACCATTTTGGTCGCTCTCCTCTGGACACGCTCCAGAGAAATTCATGTTGTAATTTCCAGGACAACATGTCTCTACCAGATGATTCCCCAATACACAGCTGAGCTGGGGGGTTATCCAGGAGATGACATTTCTGCGTTTGTGGAATCTTTCCTTATCTTAATATACTTAAGGATAATAATAAATCCTGAAAAGCTAAAACAGCACACAAATCATGTGCTAATGGTTAGCTATCTTGACCAGAGCTGTGTCAATCTCAGTTTTGAGTTAGATCTTAAGTTGTTCAGTTTTTTGTTTTTTATTGTATTTATTCTTGGTCTCCCTGTTGTCAAATCGTAGTTATAATCCATTAAAATAAAAAGGGCAGGGAACTATCTCCAACTATACAAACACAGGAACTGGATCACCTTTTTGCATCCACCTGCTTCTGTGGCAGATTCAAGCCCCACACTGCTGATCTCACTGGACTTTTACATAACTCAAACCATCATAGGTTGATGAGCAGGCATCTACTTGGCAAAAAAAACCCAAAAAAACAATTGCATTGTCTCATTCTTGTTGGTACCCACATCTCTCTTCTTCAAAAGTTTTTTTGAGTGAGCCACACTCAAGTTTGAGCCTGCTCAAACTTTTTGTAGCAAAGATCTATCTGCTAGTCAAAGTTACATAGTATATAAATTTCAAATGACAAAATATTTATATAGTCCAACATAGTGGAAGTCCCTCCACTCTCAGACCTCCTCTCAGTAGCCTTCTCTTTGTCATGTCTCAGGTGGGTCTCTCTCTCTTAAGTAAAAGTATTTTCAGAGGTAGCCATGTTGGCCATGCAGCGAACAACAAAAACACAAATCCAAAATCCACAAAATAGTGATACCTTTATTTGACCAAATAAAATGCACAAAATGCATCATGCAACCATCTGAAGTTTCACTGGCTTCTTCATCAGGCAAAATTGTTAAAAATCATACAGGAGGAGAAAAGTTTTTAGATTTTTAGAATTGCAAGTCTGTATTTTGTCTCAGATGTTACTTCTGTTCTCAGTTAAGATGGTCTGAAGGGATCTCAGTGAGGCAAGGGCCACTCCTCTTCTTGGCCATCTGGAAACTAGGGACAAAGGGCAGTAAAAGACAGGTAATCATTTTTTAAAATTTTTATTAAACAGAGATAAACAATAACAATATATGCCAATACACAAAATTAAACATAAAAAGCAATAAAATACATATGAAAAAACAAACACTATATAACAAAACTACAAATAACTAAATTACAACCAATTAAAAAAATACTAACAATTAAAAAGTTGGTTCCTGCTCTTGTTGCAAGCAGCTCCCACTAAACAATTACACTTAAGTATTAAGTCCTTAGTTAAAATCAAAGTTAATGCTTGTTGCTAATAGTAATTATAATACTAATTATAACCTTGCCTAAGATACGTAATAAAATTTCAACTCCATTAGCAACAAAACAGTAACTTCCTTTGAAATCCAAGTTATCTCTGTCCTGTGCAAAGCTAACTGCCCCCTTCTCTGCCCAAAATGTCACTGTTTTGTGGGTTTTGGATTTTGCTGTATTAAGTAAAGACAGGCAGACTCAGTGTGATTTGCCAAGGAGAGTCTCACAGACTACTCAGGATGTTTTCAAACTTCAACACAAACAGAACAGGATCTTCAGTCATAACTGAGACACTGGCAAGGTCACTGGTTATTGTTGAAGAACTTCTACTTGTTCACCATTGCCAATTTGCCTTTGAAATACATCACTGTATCACAAAGCAAAAGTACAGTTTTTTTCCAGCTCCCAGTAAACACCAAGTATAAAAATCTAATATTTTGATGTCTTTCAACCTTTTACTTAGGGTGTCATAAATCGGGCCAAGAGATAGATAGCAGCAAGGTCTCCACTGGCCACAGAGCAAAAGGTACCAGTTAAATCAGTCCTCCTTCTGTTGGGAGCATAGGGCAAAAAAACTAAGTTATATGAAAGACAGACAGAGAGGCGGGGGGAGGAAAATGCACTTTTCCAGCTGGAAGCTTAGAGAACTAGGAACACAAAAACTTAAGCATGCAACAAACTATTCCCCACCTGTGCAGCAATTTCTCCTTCTTCAGCATTATTTGTTGCTGTGTGCCTTCAAGTCATGTCCAACTTATAGCTACCCTAAGATGAACCTATCATGGGGCTTTCTTGGCAATATTTGTTCAGAAGGGATTTGCCTTTGCCTTCCTCCTCTGAGGCTGAAAGAATGTGACTTGCTCAAAGTCACCCATAGGGTTTCCTCCACTGAAAAAAGTTTGGCGATTTTGGACATGGTGCCAGAACTTCTACTTGTTCACCATTGCCAATTTGCCTTTCAAATACATCACTGTACAGAACTGTTGGGTGAGTTCTGTGATCTGTCCAAGACAGCAGACACCTTAACAACTGCATACAAGGGAGTTTGGCAGGAACAGCTTGTTGTGCTATGATAAAAATGCCACCCCCCACAACCAGAACGCATAGTAGATCATAATGAAGGACAAAAGAATTTTTGTTCTTTGTGTTTGATTGTCTTTTTTTTCACATAGAAGAAACCTAAACATACATAAAGAAAATGGAAAAAGACAGCTGTGATCTATTTGTGGGTATTGATCCACCAGTTGAAGACCCTTAGCCAGATAGCCTATACAACATGCAGCAATTTGCAGCAAAAAAGTGTGGAAACAGATCCTTGAGAGTAACATTTGTTTGAAGAGGCAATGGATGCCCTCAGATGAGCACATGGCCTGTCCCCAAAATTTTTCCACAGAGGTATTGCATGCTGCAGCTGTGAGAAGCCAATATTCAATTCACTGTCTTCATAGACCACAAGCTGGGCATGATACAGCAGTGTATGTGGTAGCTAAAAATACCAATGCAATGCTGGTTAGATACCAAACTGTAGGCACCACAGTTCAGGAAGGGTATTGCCAAGCTGGAATATGTTCAGAGGAGGGTGACCAAAATGGTAGAAGGCCTGGAACCCATGTGCTATGAGGAGTGGCTTAGAAAGCTGGGTACATTTAGCCTGCAGAAGAGAAAGTTAAGAGATGACATGATAGTTATGTTTAAATATTTGAAGGGATGTCATATGGAGGGTGGAGCAAGCCTGTTTTCTGCTGCTTCTAAGACACAGAGCAATGCCTTTCAAACTACAGGAAAAGAAATTCCTTCTAAACATTAGGAAGACCTTCCTGACTGCAAGAGCAGTTTGACAGTAGAATATGTTGCCTCAGAGTGTGGTGGAATCTCCTTTCTTTAGAGCAGTGGTTCTCAACATGT
This sequence comes from Iguana delicatissima, assembly GCA_948472985.1. Taxonomy (NCBI): domain Eukaryota; kingdom Metazoa; phylum Chordata; class Lepidosauria; order Squamata; family Iguanidae; genus Iguana; species Iguana delicatissima. Next base: position 4,542 of record CAOKZL010004182.1, read on the forward strand.
GGGTCCCCAGATGTTTGTGGACTTCAGCTTCCAGAAGCCCCAGCCACTATGGTCAATGCTCAGGGCTTCTGGGAGCTGAAGTCCACAAACAACCTGGTGGTTGAGAAGCAGGTGAGGAAGCAGGGGAAATGAGGCACGTAATAGGTAAAGGGGTGGTACAGGAATACCTGGCCACACTGGATGAATTCAAGTCTCCAGGGCCAGATGAATTGCATCCTAGGATATTAAAAGAGCTGGCAGAGGTCATTTCGGAACCGCTAGCTATAATCTTTGAGAAATCTTGGAGGACAGGAGAAGTTCCAGCAGACTGGAAGAGAGCAAATGTTGTCCCCATCTTCAAGAAAGGAAAAAAAGAGGACCCAAATAATTATCGCCCAGTCAGCCTGACATCAGTACCTGGAAAGATCCTGGAGCAGATCGTTAAGCAGTCAGTTTCTAATCACTTAGAAAGCAAGGCGGTAATCACGAGAAGTCAACATGGATTTCTCAAAAATAAGTCATGCCAGACTAATCTTATCTCTTTTTATGATAGAGTTACTAGCTTGATAGATGAAGGGAATGCTGTGGATGTAGCATACCTCGATTTCAGTAAGGCCTTTGACAAAGTTCCCCATGACATTCTTGCAAAGAAACTAGTAAAATGCGGGCTGGACAGGGCTACTGTTAGTTGGATTTGTAATTGGTTGATCGACCGAACCCAAAGAGTGATCACGAATGGCTGCTTCTCATCCTGGAGAGAAGTGACTAGCGGGGTGCCACAGGGTTCTGTCCTGGGCCCAGCACTGTTCAATATTTTTATCAACGACTTGGATGAAGGAATAGAGGGCATGCTCATCAAATTTGCAGATGACACCAAATTGGGAGGGGTTGCTAATATGCCAGAGGACAGGATCAAAATTCAAAAGGACCTGGATAGATTGGAGAGCTGGGCCAAGGCTAACAAAATGAAATTCAACAGAGAGAAGTGTAAGGTCCTACACTTAGGTAGAAAAAATGGAATACAGAAATATAGGATGGGGGACAAGTGGCTGGATAGCAGTACGTGTGAAAGGGATCTAGGAGTCTTAATAGACTACAAGCTGAGCATGAGTCAGCAGTGTGATGCGGCAGCCAAGAAAGCCAATGCAATTCTCGGCTGTATCAATAGGAGTATGGTGTCTAGATGGAGGGAGGTACTGGTACCACTCTACTCTGCTTTGGTTAGACCTCATCTTGAATACTGTGTCCAGTTCTGGGCACCCCAATTCAAGAAGGACATGGTCAAGCTGGAGCAAGTCCAGAGAAGGGCGACCAAAATGGTGAGAGGCCTGAAAGACATGCCCTATGAGGATAGACTTAGAGAGCTGGGTATGTTTAGTCTGCAGAAGAGAAGGTTAAGAGGGGACATGATAGCTATGTTTAAATATTTGAAGGGGAATGCCATGAGAGGAAGGAGAGGGCTTGTTTTCTGCTGCTCCAGAGACCGGATGGGGCAATGGATTCAAGTCAGGAAAGGAGATTCCACCTGAACCTCAGGAAAAACTTCCTGACGGTGGGGGCTGTCTGGCAGTGGTATATGCTGCCTTGGAGTGTAGTGGAGTCTCCTTCCTTGGAGGTTTTTAAGCAGAGGCTAGATGGCCATATGTCGGGAATGTTTTGAGGGTTTTCCCTGCATAGCAGGGGGTTGGCTGGATGGCCCCGGGGGTCTCTTGCAACTCAACATTTCTATGATTCTGATTCAGACAGACAGACACTTTATTTCGGTAAATTGACCAATAAAACAATAATAAATACAGAATAAATACATAAAAACTAATAAAAAAAAAAAAAAACAAATACCCAAAGATTAGACGGCTCGCATCAGCCACTATTAACCTTTTTTGAGAACTATCTTCCCCCATAATATACAAAAACTTTGCTATTTTAGTATAACAGTTTGCTCCTGATTATCCAGCAGATGGCGTAATAAAAAACCATCAGAATGTCCTGGGAATTGAGTTAGTAAGGAGTAATCAGCTCTTTCAATGTCTCGATAAAACTGACAATATAGGAGTACATGAATTGTAGTTTCTCCCCGCACCGGTATTGCAAGGGCAGAATCGCATCTCGAAAGGGAAATTTTTCCCCCATATTTCCCTTCCAGTATCGCTGTGGGAAGAACATTAAAATGAGCCAATGTTAAGGCTCTCCTAAATTTGGGCACAGTGACATAGTACAAGTATGCGGCCGGTTTAGAGATCATAATTGGTTTTTTAACAAGTGTATACTTAGTAAAGGTAGAAAATTTCTATTTGCCCTTTCTATATCTAATATCCTTCGTTTTACAATAGCTTTTGCTTGGTCTAATTAATCCTAGGATATGATTGCTCGAAAGTCCACAAAGGCTCAACTTCTGAAGCACAGCTGTTTCCCATGAGGATTTATATTTATCAGCCAGAATTAACTGGGTCAGTCCTTTTTAAATTTTTGCGTAGCTTTAGCCAATAGGTAAAGATGTTCAACTAAATACTTGTTTCCAATTTACTAACTCCTGCCTCCCTTCACAATACAGCATTTGGAACACATCGAGCAACCTGAAATATGCTCCTCAGAAACTTTGTTTGAATTTTTTCTAAAGAGATCATATTCTATACATCCCCAGCTGAGCTCCATATAACAGTTGAGCTCGGGCTTTAGCTGTAAACAATTTGATTGCAGCTGGGATGAACTGTGCTCCTTTGCTGAAATGGTAATTTTGAATGGCTACAGCAGCTCTCTGAGCATTACTGGACACGTAATCTGAGTGAGCATTTCTCTTCCTTTGAAGCTTGGAAAACTACCCCCAAATATTTAAAGATCTTAACCTGCTCAACTAATTGCCCTCCTAGGACCCAACTTCTTTGTTTGGGGTTTTGAAAAAGTAAGGATCTTAGTCTTGGTGTAGTTTATTATTAGTTCTTCTTCAGCACAGTACTGGATAAGTGATCTAAAGGCTCTCTTAAGGCCAACAGAGGTCAATGACAAGATTACTGCATCATCAGCATATAGTAATAAATTGATATGCCTGTGGGCTAATTTAGGGGGATGGAAGGTTACTCAGATAAGGAATCAAAGAGTTTATATAATAGTTAAATAAGAGTGGAGCCAGTACACACCCCCTGTCTGACTCCTTTCTTTACTTGTACTTCCTTAGTGACATGTCCTTTATTGCCAAACCTGATTTTTTTCAATCTGGTATTCTCATGAATTTTAATGAGCAAAAAGAAGAAAGCGCTTATCTATTGTGGAATTTTTAAGTTTAAGCCATAATCTGGATCTAGATATTGAGTCAAATGCTGACTTAAAGTCAATAAATGCTGCGTAGGGGGATTGACCAAATTGGTGAGTGTACTTCTCTACAAAGATGTTGCAGTACCATTGCATGATCTACTGTATTTACCTTCCCTAAAACCAGCTTGTTCATCCCTCAAAGTATTCTCAGTTTCCAACCAGTCTATTAATTTAACCTGAAAGAGTTTAGCATATATTTTACTAATCTGACTTAACAAACTGATTGGGCGAAAATTTACGGGATAATCCCTTTTACCTTTCTTATAGATTGGGATTATTATAGCTAATCCCCAGTCTTTAGGAATCATAGCTGTACGGTAATTTTCATTGAAAAGTGAGGTTAACACTGGGATCCACCAGTCTAGGTCATTTTTTATTACCTCATAGGTGATGAGATCAGCACCAGGTGCTTTCCCTGGTCTGAGTTGTTTTAATTTTAAGTTCTTAATTTCTACACAAGAAACTGGGGGCCAGTATGGAAGGGAAGATATATCCAGCTCCAATTCAATCATGGATTTTTCCTTTTTAGCATACATGGATCTAAAATGGTCTTCCCAAATATGGGCTGGAATCTGGGATGATGGACTATAGATATTTCTTGGGAAAGATGGCGCTACCGCTCTCCAAAAGAGAGTGGAGTTATTTGTACTAGCTGCTGCTATCAGACGCCCCCCAAGATACTCGAAAGTTACCCTTTTTTCTTCTGGCGGATCAACTGTTTGTACTGTTTTTTCAGTTCTTTGAGTTCCGAAGTTGAACAAGAGTTGGTTTCCTCTTTATACAATTTGAAAAGCCGTTTTAAAGGGGAATTCCAGGCTTCATGACACTCTTGGTCAAACCACTCATGACGTGTTTTTAATTTTTTCCCAGCGAAAATACGTTGGGGAGCAGTTAACAAAGACTAATTAATTTGATTAAGTTTTTATTTTTATCCAACACCTCATCATCTGACTTTGGGCTTACTATTGATCATAAAGGCACTTAGCTGATTCCCTTCCCAGGAAATCTGTAAGTATTTCCACTTGTTGGGGTAAACCCTTTAACGCGTATAGGACAAAGGTCATCAGACATCACTGTAATATGGCGTGTGGGGACATACATCCTATCAAAAGCCTTCATACACAACATAACAGGGAAATGATCACTCTCAGGACGAAAATGACAACTAAACTTTTTGACAGATAGGGGATTAAACTAAATTTAGATGCCAACATAGTCTAAAAGGGAGGGGTTAAGGCCAGTCCAGTGAGTATATTTAGCAGGATAATCATCACTTGTGGGCCCATTCAGAATCACCAAGTTCAGTTTGGAAAAAGTTTGCATTAAACACAATCCTCTATAATCACTACATGTGTCTTTAGACTGGCGGCACAAAAGTGGGGGTATAATTACAGGGGGTAAATGTTGGCAATGAAAATTTTGCAAAGAGTGATCTGTCATCTGCTCCAAATTTTTCATTTAAAATCACCAGCCCTATGGGATGCCCCAAAGGGAAAAGCTTAGTATGTTTTCCCCCATATATGTTCAATTTGTCCCATACATGTTTTATCTGTGCACGAACATACAAAGGTGGAATATACACATTGATCAGTACAAGTTGGATCTTGTTGAATTGAAGCAAAACTGCCAGTGTGTATTGATTTAATGAAGGTAATCTAGTTACTTGTACCTGTAATAAAGTAGATATCAATATACCTAACCCCCCACAAAGCCTCCCACGTCCTGTACCAGGTTTAAACATCTTTGGGGTAATTGTCTTGTACCCTTCCATGAACAAAAAGTTCCCCCGGCCCATGTCTCCTGAAGAAAAATTATATGATATCTAGAAAATAAGCCAAGAGCGAAGGGTCTCTACTTTTTAATTTTTCCCTCCTGCAATATTCCAGGTAATTAAAGCCAACGAGGCAGCATTTATTGAATGTCATTCCCTTTATCCATCATGGGGGTTAATGCAGGCAATTCTTGTTGGCTCATGGCTCCTGCGTTGCCTGTTATTAAACTATGGTAGCTTGGAGCAGATGTCTGGGTATCAAATTTTGGGTTAGTTAAGGGGTCACGTAGAAACTGTTGACCTACTGTCTCTATTTTTGGTGAAGCATCACTCTCATCTCCTATCACTGTGGTCAAATCAATTAGATCTCTAACTGGCTGGCTAGGTAAAAATGTAATTGGAGTCTTTGTTCTAAGCTAGAGCACCTTCTTCTTTTTTTTCCCCTTTATTGGATTTGGATTTATTGGATTTGAGGATTCAGGAGATATACATATCAGTGGCCTGCCAGAAGGACAGCTGGAAAGGTAATAGGTAGTTAATAGACGCTGCAGCAGAAGACACTGACTGTAGCACAGGGTTTTTAAATGCCTCTAGTTTACACAATAAGGTTTGTTGTTCTTCAGTAGAGAGAGTACCAAACATCTTAATAAGGTCTTCCCCCATCCTCCATGGGGTCATTTTATTTGCATTTTCCTAATGATTAAATCATTTGTGTTATTTCTCCGGTGTAAACCTTCACTTGGTCTTTGGACTGTTGGGGTAGTCTGTTTGTCAAGGATTTTTCTAGGCTCATAACCTTCGGTGATTATATCATCCTCCTGTACATATTTAGATCTCTTCCCGTACTTAACAGCGGGGTTTTTCATTATTATTATGGAAAACACGAGTGGGTATAATTGAAATTCCTCCCGCAATTCCCTTTTTTTCCAAAATAGGGTGGGGGGAGCAAAATGCCTACATGTCAATATTATTCTTTAAAGCCATGCCATCTGGGGAGCCAGGAGATTCCTGTTATCTCACTAAAATATATCCTTTGTTGGAGGAGCTGTGAGAGTGAGTATAGTACTACTCGTTTATTGTACCATTTCTCCTCATTAAAAGGGTTGATTTCAACCTGGAGTAAAATTATGCCGCTGTAATGTTAATTCATCCCTGTTGTTTTCCTTGTAAGTGATATCTTGTACCCATGTGTGGGCTGGGATTTCAGCAACATCAGAGGTTGGCTTCACAAGGATTTTATTACATATTTTCCCATTATGTCCTTAAGTTCATCTATTTTTCGATTGATATCTAGTAGCTTTTCAAAAATTGCAATAACCGTTTTGGCTGTTAAAAGGCAATTCTTGGCCACCAGGTCCAAGTCTACATTTGACTTACTTGTGGTTTTTAAGGTATTTTCCCCCTTTTGTCTCTGTAGAGCCTTCTTCATCAGAATAAGAAAAATCATCTGCTTTCCCCTTCTGACGAGGCATAGGATTTATCCACAAGGTTTGTATGTGTAGGGGAGGGTATGGAAAGGAAGAGGGCTTGTTTTTTTGATCTTCACGCTGAAAAACCTCCTCTAGCCTTTTTTGTTTAAAAGTAGCTGCTGCCTCTACAATTTCATTAGGCTCAAAACTCCCTCTCTGTAACTTCTCAGCCTCATTCCCTGTTTTAGTCAACTTCTTCTTTTTTCCTTTTGGGCTCTTTCTCTTCCTCTTGATTCTGATTCTAAAACATCTGGGGCCCCCCAGGTTAGAACCACTGCTTTAGAGGTTATTAAGCAGAGGCTGGGGTGGCCATCTGTTGGGAATGCTTTAACTGTATATTCCTGCATGGCAGGGGGTTTTGGGTTTCCCCTGGCCCCTTTTGGACTCTTCCAGTTCCATGATTCTGATTCTACTGCTGAGTTATAAAGAAAGTGTCAACAGTTTTGTCTCTGGGCCTGAGACATCTAATAGGGAAATGCTTGGTACGAGCTTGTTTTTGGGATTTATACTGTTTTTCCATTTACAGCCCAATGAGATTACAGAAGCACCTTTTTTTCCTACAACTATTAGAATCTGGTGTCTTCCCCCTTTGCAGGCTTTACTCGGAAGACCCCAAGGAGGCAGCAAGGCAGTGTGAGCTGCTTCTAGGTGAGCCAGAGCTTGACAGTGCCATCCGCCTGGGGGATATATTAGGCTTCCTAGTGGAGCATCACCTGCAGGTACAAGAATTCCAGATGGTAAGTGGTTTGGATGTACAAGTGCTTACTGTAACATGGAGACCAATCTGGCTTGCAAACGTATCTCCTGAAGAGCATTCAGCTATAAATGTAATACTGCCTTCAGAGGGCATATCACCACCAATATTGGTTTGGCTGTGAGTGTATATAATTCTGGTTGCATAATTCAGTGCTTCCTTGTAGGGAGAAATCTAGCATGTCAGGGAGAAACTGTGCCCTTAATATACTACTTTTGTACATATGAAGCTAGGCAGTTTTTAAACATGCAGATTTCCAATTTGCATCCTGAAAAGCTTTTTATGAAGGTACCAGTCACACCTCAGAAGCACAAATGGAACTATAACCTATTGGTGTTGTAATATCTAAATTGTTATTTAATAAGTTAAGTTGGATTGCAAGAATTCCAAATATAATATGCAAACGTTGCAATTAGGGAGTACATCTGTGCAGTATTCGGAGATTTCTTGTCACCACCTGTTGGGCTGATGAAAAAGAAGCCAGAGGAAACAATTATGCTGAGCCACCTGGAGTGATGATTCACTTGCTTAGAGCAGGAAGTGCTAAAATGGCCTTGTGTAAAATAGGGAAGACAGAATTACAAACTGTGGACAAAAAGGAACTGCTGTTCTGGAACAGCCAGGTGCTCTCCAGTCACCCAGAGTTCAAGCCAGAAAAGGGCTGCTTGAAAAGATAGCATTTAACAGCAGATATGATCTGTGGGGAGGTGAAACAGAACTAATGATAATTTCCCTATTGGCATTGCTAACAATTCTGTGCCCTCAACCTGTACAGTTAAGTCAAACTTTTATGCTTTGTTCAATAAGGATCACAGAATCTCTGAGGTAAAGCTTTAAAATGTCTAAATCCCCAACCTCTTGGCTTCCAGCCCTTTTGTGCTGATGTTGACAGGACCTAGTGTTTAATGCAGCCTTGTAACAAATGAGAAGCTCTCATAAAGCTCCGGGAAATGTTATTGTCAGATATAAGTGCCCTTTGGGGAAGGAATCCAGATCATCAGAACAAGGGGCCATTCATTTAATATTGTCTATTGTTTTATGGTCCAAAAGTGGATTACGTGGATTTTTTAAAAAACTTTTGTAGTCTTCCTGCCTAACACCCACATCACACTGGATGTCATGTGAGCTTGGAAACTAAGCAGGGTCATGCCTGATTGGTATTTGAATGGGAGCCAGCCAGGGAGTTGTCAGGTGTTGTAGGCAATGTTAGCTCTTGAATATTCTACACAGCTCCCTGAGTACCAAAGTCATTTTTCCTTCCTAATTGTCCTTTCTCTCTGAAATCCACATCCTGTCTCTGTCAATTCCAAAACTCTGTCTGCTCTGTAATAAATTCACAAGAGCCTTGCTCTCTGCAGGAATTAAATCTTTAACTCCTCTCTCTGAGTGTTACCAGCTGAATTAGTATTACCTGTTTCAGGATGATCCCTACTTTGAAATTTGGATTGCAAAAGTTGTTCTTGTTCAGCCTGGTAGTGGGTGGTTATTCAAACCGGCGCCACGTTTGGCGAAATCATTCCTAGTTAAACATGAGACAGGAACATCTCAACAAACAGCTAGATCCCAGGTTCCCTGCCAATCTTTATATATCACGGTCACCCTTGCTACTGGCACTGCAAAAGCTGGTCCACCTAGGCCCTTATGCATAACTTGTTGCCTTTCTACTATGATGCTCTAGCTCAGTGGTTCTCAACCTGTGGGTCCCCAGATGTTCGTGGACTTCAGCTCCCAGAAGCCCTGAGCATTGACCATAGTGGCTGGGGCTTCTGGGAGCTGAAGTCCACGAACATCTGGGGACCCACAGGTTGAGAACCACTGCTCTAGCTGATGAGCTGGGGTTTAAGTACACATAGCTGAGCGCCAGTGTCTCTTAGAGCCAGCATCTTTCTGTCCATGACATAAATGTCATGGGGTCACCATAAGTCAACAGGTAATTCAAAGGTACATATGTTACTTTTTACTACATTGTCCACTTGTGCTTCCAAGACAAAAGAAATAATTGGAAACCAGGAGGAAAGTGTACCACCCAGTCAATTTTTGTGGCCCTCAAGTCTATTCCTCATCTCCACATTTTCTATTGCATTTTTAAAACATTGTTTTGCTCAATTTTTGCAGAAGGGAGAGTGGGGTACAAAAGTGGAAGCTATTTCTGATTTGGGGAAAATGGCTTCTGTGGACCTAAAGCATCCCAGAGTGGGACAAATCAGTCAAAACTACCCCCCCACCAGGATGTAGGAGGACATTTTGCTTAAAAAAATACAAGAACCTTGGAGGAGGTCCAGCAGGGACCACATATAGCTCCTGAACCTTGAACAGTGGCACACTCCTGTTTTAGACTATGGAAACACTTTTCCTGACAAGTTTCATGAAGTTCTCACTGCTGTGATATCAGAAATAGCCAGTACATTTTTTAAATACTGTGCTTCGTTTGAATTCCCCCTCCTACTTAAGGTTAAAAAAAAAATCTGCTACACCACTTGAACATTTCTTGGCACTCATATTCTACATTAGTGCTGTTAAATTCCAAGTACTTAGGATTTTCTTCTCACTGTTTCCAGGCTTCTAAATGTTACTGAGGATGCTATGGTCAAAACCTATGTTCATACAGACAGAAATGTGCAGGTTTGCTGTAGTGGAGTGCACTATACGTAGAAATTACATTCACCCACTACTATGCAGCTCCTTGAAATACTCCTGTTGACAGCCCTAATTCTAGAGTAAGCAGGCTGCACATTATGATATGCATTTACTGTAACTTGTCAGTGCCACATCCACAAAAATGTGGCTCCCTGGAATCCTTTCACTGTTTAACAGAGCTGAAACAGCCTTTGATGAGGGCCACTCTTGTTCTCACTAGGCATACCGGTACCTAGAAGAGATGAGGAAAAAAATTCCCAGCGTGAACCTCAATTACTATATAAACCAACAAACCGTGGAGGCAGTTCACAAAGGACTGGGCATACCGCTGAGCCGAAACCCTGCCCCAGAGAGAATCCGCCACAACAGCATGGAGGAGAAAGAAGTGGAGGAAGAAGTGGCTGATGAAGCAGAGGCCTTCTAAGGGGTTCCACCCGGGGACAACTTTTCCTGCATTGCTAGAAAAAAGCTAGGAGACTAGATTATTTTTGCTAGGGGCAAGTAAGCCAACGCAAAGCCATCTTTTAATGTATAAGATAATCTATATCATTTACTTGGATTTTTCAAAGAATATTTAGTATGCTTTAAATGTTCTTCTCAAATTATAGTTTTATGCATTTATGTTACATTACAAACTGGATAGTGTTGTTTCAGAAACCATTCAGAAAAAGTGTTGTATTCATAAGCCTTGAATACCCTTGGATCCTAGTTTGGGGGTAAAAGTTAATAAAAGTTAATAATAATAATATTCTTGTATTTTAATATTTTATTTATTTATTTAGAAATACAAATGTCTTGAATTCATTTTATCTATCACAAAAGGTTGGGCACTGGAATAGGGGGACAGAAAGTTATTAGCCAAGACAAATGTAAATGTAGATTTTTATGTACACTGTAAGAAAAGCTGCTGTGGTATAACTCACAGTGGAGTGTCAGTGACCTTTAATTTCTATGCTGCATAGAGGGAAGGGGTTTCCTTTCTTACAGTCCGCTGCAGAAACCAAACATTTGTGTATGTGTTGCAGTACTTCCATATACAGATAGAAATGTTGTAGAGAACAGGTTACCTGATCAAGTAGCCTGCTCTTTCGCACACTACCAAGGTTTAATGGTGTCACAGGACATAACTTCTGCTGGCAGCAGGTAAATCACATGACCTGGGACCAGCCTTCAACTGTGTGACTCTCCTACTCACAGCTAAAAATATTTTCAGACCATTTTATGAAACCAGATCAGTCCATTACAGAGACGTAATTCAGTAGCCTTCTTTCTTTTCCTCTCCCTTTGAGAAAAGACTGAGGAGTAGATATTCTGAACCATAAGGTAGCCAGATGGCAGCAAAAAGGCATCTTCTTCCCTAGCGAGGAGGTTTTTCTAGCTTTTTTTTCAGGTTTTCCATCAGTAGCAGATTCTGTACCGCTAAACTTCTACAATCACCATCTGGATCCTTCTCTGCAACATCTCCAATAGACAAGAGCAGAATTAAAACTGGTTTGAGGAAGTTCCTTTAAAACATTATTTGCACTGTCAAAAGTGCTTCAGTAAAGAAACAATAAAATAAAGTTACCCTCCCCAGGTCTCCAGATACGTAATTTGTTTGACTTAAGATCAAATTATTTAGCAACTTTTTTGACACAGTGCAGTTCTAATCAAAATCTAATCAGTTCTAATCAAAACATCTCAGCAAGATAAATTGTTTCCTCTCACCCAGGTCCAAGAATTTGATTTGAGATGTTTTAAAAGCTAATGACTGAAAAGGCAGTGGAAGTTTGTTGTCTCTTAGGTTCAGGATTTAGGTTTTAACTGTCGGCTCATTTTTTTCTCCACTATTTACCATTTTGTTTAAGTTGATTCTGCATAAAACTTGCTGCAAAATGATAAATTCCAAGATTCTTCAGAAAACTCACAGAAGAGGACACCATGACTAAGCAGTTGCTTGTGTGTGTCAGCAACTTCGCCCTCCACCACTCTGAGTACCTCTTCAGTTGCAAAGTATGTCAGTAGCAATGAAACATCCTTTGCCAGAGTGGTGTAACAGCAGATCTGCACTTACATCATGCTTTTTCTTTTAGAGTACTCTGCAGTGTGTCCTTCCACACATCCATGGCACACTAACAGCATGCCAGCTTTGTTCTTGCAACTTCTATGCCTCAAACAGTGGTGTAGTAAGAAAAGATGCCAGGATAGAGCGAGACTCACTTTACAAAATATCTGTTTGTGATGCATCCATTAATAGGAGCCATGCCAGAGAAAGGAACAAAAAAAAAGAAGGCAACTCTTTTCTAACAGGCTTACTCAATGGAAATCACAATGTCAGAACAGTGGGCAGTCTGAAAGTGGCTGGTCTGTGGAAGGAATCCTGTGTGTATAAGCAAAGTGCTTGAAACCCAGCACTAGGTCAAACGTAGGTACATGACTCACTCTCAGCCACAATCTATGTACAGATACAGGATGGATGACAACTGGCTTGACAACAGTACATGTGAAAAGGATCTAGGAATCTTAGTAGATCCTAAGCTGAACAACTTGAGTCAAGTGTGATGCAGCAGCAAAAACAGCCAACGCAATTCTAGACTGCATCAATAGTACAGTGTCCAGACTAAGGAAAGTAATAGTACTACTCCATTCTGCTGAAAAGCATGCCCTAAGAGGAGTAGCTTACGAAGCTGGGTATTTTTAGAGGTGACATGATAGCCATTTAAATACTTGAAGGGATGTCATATCAAGGATGGAGCAAGCCTGTTTTCTGCTGCCCCAGAGACTACAGCATGGAGCAATGGTTTCAAACTTCAGGAAAAGAGATTCCATCTAACATTAGTACGAACTTCCTGATGTAAGAGTGTTTTGACAGTGAAAAAATGCTGCCTCAGAGTATAGTACAGTCTTCTTTGGAAGTTTTTAAACAGAAGCTGGATGGTCATCTGCCGGGAATGCTTTGACTGTGTATTCCTGCATGGCAGGGGGTTGCACTTGACGGCCCTTGTGGTCTCTTCCATGTTCCCAATCAGTCCACCTCCCGCTCTGGCACTTTCTGTTGTGTGGTCCACTCTCTGCCTGGGAACAACAGGCCCCCCTCCCAACCTGGACAGGGTGCATGCTGCTGTCAAGTTGCCACAGCTTTGGACCATGCTTCTGTCCCAGTCCTTGCGGACTCCCCCAACTAATTCCTGGGACCTTGTACTTCCCTGCTGCCAAATACAGCCCAGTCCCTCAATACCAGTGAGGCCTCTGCTTTGGGCTGGGCACTTCCACTCCCTTGGCTCCAGGCTCTCACTGAGGGAAGGCAACAGATTTTCCTACTGCTGACTGTCTCCTTCAGACTGCATTTTATGGCAGCTAGTAAAGGGCTTTTCAGCAAATGGTTTCCAAATAAGCATCCTAGCTTACTGTCATGTACAGGACAGCCTTGTGCTCAAATAATAGGCTTTGAAGTTTCCAAAAGCTTTATTCAGACAGAGAAAACAACTGCGCATATTTGCAAAAGCTAGGAATAGAGAAGTACTGATTCTGCAGCACCCTATATATTGTTATATAAGTAACTTAGTGCACACAGGGAGGGATGTATTTGTTGATACACAACAAATACAAGGTCTGTTACAAATATGCAGATTTCATTCCTCCAAACTCTTAGAAGCAAGTCATCCAGGAAGCATCTTCTCCTGTATGAATCATAGAAACAGAGAGTTGGAAGAGACCAAATGGCCATCGAGTCCAATCCCCTGCCATGCAGGAACAAACTCTCAAAGCACCCCCAGAAAATGGCCATCCAGCCTCTGCTTTAAAACCTCCAAAGAAGGTTACTCCACCACACTCTGAGGCAGCATATTCCACTGTTGAACAACTCTGACTGTCAGGAAGTTCTTCCTGATGTTTGGGTGAAATTTCTTTTCCTGTAGTTCGAATCCATTGCTCCATGTCCTAGTTTCTGGAGCAGCAGAAAATAAACTTGCTCCATCTTCAACATCATATCCCTTCAAATACTTAAACATGGCTATCATGTCCCCTCTTAGCCTTCTTTTTGTCAGGCTAAACATATATAGCTCCCTAAGCCACCCTTCAAAGGGCATGATTTTCAGACCCTTCTTCATTTTGGACACATTCCAGCTTGTCAAATGTCCTTCTTGAAATGTGGTGCTCAGAACTGGACACAGTATTCCAGGTGAGGTCTAACCAAAGCAGAATAAAGTGGTATTATTACTTCCCTTGATCTCAACACTATACTCCTGTTGATACAGCCCAGAATTGCAGGATTTTTTAGCTGCCACATCACACTGCTGACTCACTTTCAGCTTGTGATCCACACGTATGTGATGGCTTTCATATCTCCAAGGATCCTGCCCACATCTTCAGGCTGTACAAATTGAAAAGTATCCATTATCACTGGACGAGCAGAGGCCAGAGTTACATCCACAGGATCTGTATCAATCATGGAATCCAAGTCGGTGCAGATCCAAGTGATTTTATCTGCAAAGTGCCAGGCAAATTGTTCACGATGGGCTGTCGAATGGTCTTGATTTTCCTCTTTGGGTCCGAGTATAAAAGACCCCTAACAACTTGAAACAGCTCTGCCGGCCAGCTCTCTGCAGATGCAATAGAGACAGAAAAGAATTTTGCCTTTGCTGCCTCTATTGCCACAGAGTAGGCTTTCAAATGAACTCTAGCCTGTGTTCTGTTGGATGCGTTCCAAGATTTCCTCCAACGTCGCTCTATTCGCCTCTTCACATGTTTCATCACCACCAGCTCCCCGTGAGAGGGGACACTCAGGCGATCGCGGCCACTGCCCTGCCCGTTTCTGTATTCCAGAGGTCAGCCAGGACTTCGACAGGACTGCCCATCAAAGCAGCAGGAAATTCTCCAAGAGCCATCAGGAATCCACCTGGATCCATAAGATTCCTGGGGAGAACCATCTTAATGGGTCCCCTACCCTGGCAGAAGATTCTGAGTCCCAGTAAGTCTAAACCCCACCAGGTAGTGATCTTAGTTTCTGAAGATAAAGTGGGATATAACTGAAATGAACAAATTATGTCTAATATGTAAGGACAGGTAGCTTACCTGTAACTGTGTTTCTTTGAGTGGTCTTCTGTGAAGTCACACAAATGGGGTTTATGCACGAAACAGCACTTGGAACCTTCTCGAAGCCTAGGAGAAGGCATTCTGGCAGTTGACCCCTCCCCATCCTCCTAGGGAACATAAGGCCCCTCCCTGTATAACGGTCAGTTCCTTCGCCACCGGAGTAGCAGCATGGGAAGCAACCATCCAGCAGGACATGATGTGGGGAGGACGGGTGGGGTTGTGTGACTTCACAGAAGACCACTCGAAGAAACACAGTTACAGGTAAGCAACCTGTCCTTCTTCTTTGTGGTCTCTGTGAATCACACAAATGGGAGACTAGCAAGCTGTCCTGTTTGGAGGAGGGAATGTCATGCTTAAAATTCTTTTTACTATCATCATAGCAATCAACAATTACATTTTCAATTATTTTTTGTCCTTTAATATGTGTGTGTGTGTGTGTATTTCAATAAACTGTAGCAATATCTTCACCATGCCAATAAATTAAAATTTATTAATGCCAAGGGTTCATTTCCCCATTCATTTTCAATTTTTGGTGGGGTTTTTTTTTTTTTACATCACAGAAGAAAATAAAACTGCTCTCCCAAATGCTTCATCATTTCTTGCTCTGTTATCTACCCTATAATGAGAAATAAATGTCATCATTGGTTGTGACCATTTATCACCTTTGCCTATGTCATGTAGTTGCACACCATGAAAATAAAACAAACAGCTGATGTCACCATAGAGCTTGTCTGGAGGGTATTTTCATTTTCATTTTTTAATTTTATTTATTCATTCTATGATGATGATGATGATGATTTAGCAAGTTCATAAGCCAGCTTAATAACAGATACAACCCATTTAGAGATTTTTTTCTTTTCCGTGACAAACCAGATTCCCAACGCTATGGAACACAATAAAATGCAAGCAACCTTTTTGTTTTACTAATGGAAGCATTATGTTGTACGTAAAAAACAGTAATGCATGTCTAGCATCAAGGCAAGGCAAAGCAATCTTTTCTCCAAATCAGTTACTGGGTTTTCCATGTATGCAGTAGTACAATGTCCAGGTTCAATGAAATTATGACGCCACCTTAGGTCGAAGAGTAATATCTGGCCTTAAAACAATTTCCCTTTATGCAAATGCAAGTATCTATTCTAAATGCACATAATTCGCCGGCTCTCTTAGCATAGGTTTTTGCCTCTAGAAAAATAAAGTTTCCAAAGAGAACAATCGGATATCCCAGTTTGTCAGTGGTTTAAAGAGCTTATGTGTAAGTTGTAACAGTACTACATTCAAAGACCCACCTCGGTACTGGTACTCACACTGGGAGGTGTAAACATTTATAATCTGGAGAAAAACTCTTAACTGCAAGGTCCGTAAAACTAGAAAGTTTTCCTTGTTGCTTAAGATACCAGAAAAAGGCTGATAAATAATACTTCAACTACGAACAAAATGGACCTTCTGAGAAAAACAATATACACACAGTACCACATAACTGGAAATCGATTCTGCTGTCCATTAAGTAGAAACAAGACTTCTCCATTTGTAGGCATACGATTTAGACGTGGGAGGTTTGTGAATGGCTAAAAGCATTTGGTTTTTGTTTTTTACATTTTCTTGAAAGTTGACAGCTAAACATAAGGTATCAATGGGACATAATCCCATTCTGGATGCTTGGGAGGTCAGACCTTATAGCAGTCTCTGATATAGACATCTTGAGCATTCTGACATATTCTGAGAAACACACACACACACACACATACATATATTCTGACATCTGACATAGACATCAGAGGTGCAAACAGGTCAGGCCTCCACGACAGTATCTGATACTGACATCTCGAGAGTTGCATCCAACATATACCCAATAGCTGCCTCAGCCACCGCGGTGTTACTAGGTTGATCTTCGCCCTGTCCTGACATATCCTCAACATGACTTTCACTGTGATTTAAAATGGAGGGAACACAGGAACGCTTCCCCCAAACTGTGGTCATCTGTTTTCTGTCAGGAACAGTACTGCTTGTTGTCTTTTGTTTTCAAATAGATCCAACATAGTACTGTCCATTGCTGGAATATGTTACTTATTCCAATCTCATTCAACCTCCATCTGCGGCAATACAAAGGTGTTCTGTTGACTGCACATGCCAAAAGGTTTTCTGTCCCTGGTAGATGAACTGCGGAGTGGACAATCTTCTTCGAGAGACAGAAATGAATTGCCAACATCAGTAACATGCACGACCAAGTCCCTCCTTATTTATTGATGTGGTATATCACCATTGTGAATATGGAGGATGAGCCCTAAGTGCACATCACTCACTTAACCTTCTGGCTCAGGTTATCACATTACAAACAATAAAAAGGGCTTTTTTAAATATGTCCGCAGCAAAGGGAAAAAGAAGGAGACGATAGGGTCACTGCGCAGGGAAGATGGTGAATTATTAACAGGAGGAAGAGAAAAGGCAGAACTCCTTTCTTCGCCTCAGTTTTTTCCCAAAAGGATAAAAACACTCAACCTGGCGGTTGGGGAGCAGGTGAGGAAGTGGGGGAAATGCAGCACAGAATAGGTAGAGATGTAGTACAGGAATACCTGACTACTCTGGATGAATTCAAGTCTCCAGGGCCAGATGAACTGCACCCTAGGATTTTAAAAGAACTAGCAGAGGTCATTGAGGAACTTCTTGCTATAATCTTTGAAAATTCTTGGCGGACAGGAGAAGTTCCAGCAGACTGGAGGAGGGCAAATGTTGTCCCCATCTTCAAGAAGGGAAAAAAGAGGACCCAAATAATTATTGCCCAGTCAGCCTGACATCAGTACCCGGAAAGATCCTGGAGCAGATCATCAAACAGTCAGTTTCTAATCACTTGGAAAACAATGTTGTAATTACGAAAAGTCAACATGGATTTCTCAAAAATAAGTCATGCCAGACTAATCTTATCTCTTTTTATGATAGAGTTACTTGCTTGATAGATGAAGGGAATGCTGTGGACGTAGTATATCTTGATTTCAGTAAGGCCTTTGACAAAGTTCCCCATGACATTCTTGCAAAGAAGCTAGTAAGATGTAGGCTGGACAGGGCCACTGTCAGGTGGAGTTGTAACTGGTTGACTAACCGTACCCAAAGGGTGGTCACCAATGGCAGATTCTCATCCTGGAGAGAAGTGACTAGTGGGGTGCCACAGGGTTCTGTCCTGGGCCCGGTGCTGTTCAATATCTTCATTAATGACTTGGATGAAGGAACAGAGGGCACGCTGATCAAATTTGCAGATGAAACCAAATTGGGAGGGGTTGCTAATACGCCAGAGGACAGGATCAAAATTCAAAAGGACCTGGACACACTGGAGAGCTGGGCCAAGGCTAACATAATGAACTTCAACAGAGAGAAATGTAAGGTCCTACACTTAGGCAGAAAAAATGGTATGCAAAAATATAGGATGGGGGACACGTGGCTGGCTAACAGTACGTGTGAAAGGGATCTAGGAGTCTTAATAGGCTACAAGCTGAACATGAGTCAGCAGTGTGATGCGGCAGCCAAGACAGCCAATGCAATTCTTGGTTGCATCAATAGGAGTATGGTGTCTAGATCAAGGGAAGTATTGGTACCACTTTATTCTGCTTTGGTCTGACAGGGCTGTCCGGCAGTGGAACGTGCTGCCACAGAGTGTGGTGGAGTCTCCTTCTTTGGAGGTTTTTAAGCGAAGGCTGGATGGCTACTTGTCGGGAACGCTTTGAGGGTTTTCCTGCATGGCAGGGGGTTGGACTGGATGGCCCTTGTGGTCTCTTCCAACTCTACATTTCTATGATTCTATGATTCTATGGTTAGACCTCATCTGGAATACTGTGTCCAGTTCTGGGCACCCCAATTCAAGAAGGATATGGATAAGCTGGAGCAGGTCCGGAGGAGGGCAACCAAAATGGTGAGGGGCCTGGAAGCCATGCCCTATGAGGACAGACTTAGAGAGCTGGGTATGTTTAGTCTGCAGAAGAGAAGGTTGAGAGGGGATATGATAGCCATGTTTAAATATTTGAAGGGATGTCATGTCAAGGAGCGAGTGGGCTTGTTTTCTCCTGCTCTTGAGACCAGGACAAGGAGCAATGGATACAAGCTGCAGGAGGGGAGATTCCACCTGAACCTCAGGAAGAATTTCCTGACGGTCAGGGCTGTCCGGCAGTGGAATGTGCTGCCACGGAGTGTGGTGGAGTCTCCTTCTTCAGAGGTTTTTAAGCAGAGGCTGGATGGCCACTTGTCAGGAGTGCTTTGAGGGTTTTCCTGCATGGCAGGGGGTTGGACTGGATGGCCCTTGTGGTCTCTTCCAACTCTACATTTCTATGATTCTATGATTCTATGAATTTATCTGGCAAGGGAAAAAACCAAGAATAAGATTTAAAATATTACAAGATGCAAAAGAGAGAGGAAGATTTGATGTGCCATCGTTAAAAACCTATTACCAAGCATGTTGTTTAGATTTGATCAAAGATTAGATACAAGTAGAAAATACAACAATTAAAGAATTGGAAGAAATAAATAATAGGTTTGGATGGCATGGATACTTATGTTATGACAAAATAACAGTGAATAAAGAGTTTAATAATCATTGTATTCGAAAGACATTACTGAAAGTTTGGTCACTAATAAAGCACAAATTTTACAGAAGACTTCCGATGTGGACTTCACCCCAAGAAGCATATAAAATTGCTCTAACAAAACAAGGAAATCTATTAACTTATCAAGAGTTGTTGAAATGGGAGGGGGACAAGCCAAGAATGCGTACAGAAGAAGAGTTAAAAGCTTCAGGACATGAATTTAATTGATTCCCATGGAGGCAACTTAAAGAGAGATTTAAAATGGATCAAAAACTACGGTATATGGATTTGAAAGGAAAGAAAATGAATTAGATTTACTGATGAAGGGGAACCAGAAGAAGAGAATCTCCAAATTTTATAAGTTACTATTGCAAAGAGAAATGGAATCAGAGGTTGTCAAAGATAATATGGTTAGATGGGCACAAAATATTGGACATCCAATTGAACTGGACACATGGGTGAGGGCATAGAAAACGGATATAAAATTTACACCAAGTTTAAATTTAAGAGAAAAATTTTATAAAATGCTACATAGATGGTATATGACACCAGAAAGATTACAAAAAATAACTAAAAATGGAAATGCAAGATGTTGGAAATGTGATGTACATAATGAAATTCAAAGAATTTATAATTTAAATTTTGAAATGAAGCCAGAGTTTTATCTGTTAAGTATGCTAGGGCAACAAAGAGAAATAAGATGTCATCAGAAGATATTGTTATATCTGATAACTGCTGCAAGACTGATATATGCGCAATATTGGAAAAAAAGGAAATATGCTGATATAAAAGAATGGAAATTAAAAGTCCTGGATATGGTAGAGATAGAAAAGTTAACATTTTCTGTGAAAAATAAACCTATCCTGAACTTTGAAAGGGAATGGAGATAAGTTTTGAACTGGATAAAGATATAGGATAAGAAAAGAGAAAGGGACAAAGCAAGATTGTATGTAATGTAAGGCAACAATGTAACAAGGCAATGTAGCAAAGCAGCAATGTAACAATGTAAGATGTAACAATGTAAGATCACTTTTTAAGCAGAAACTGTATGAATGGAATGAAAACAAGCAGATTCAACTGGAAAACAAGCTTGGAAGTGGGGAGGTTTTTTTTAATTTTCAATTATAAACTTCGATAAAAATATTATTATAAAAAAAAAAGACAATCTCAGTACCGAAGGGAGGATCCAAAAAGCCACCACTGGTATAGACATGAAACAGAAAAACAACCTCACTCAGAGCAAACTCGCTGGCCTAGGTACAGAGCCTAAGTTTCAAGCATAGGTATCCAGCCTAGGCATCAAGTGTCGGTATCCAGCCTAGGCATCAAGAGTCCAGGTATCCAGCCCAGGTACCCAGCCGAGGCACTGTGCTTAGGTATCAAGGCCAGGCACCAAGCCCAGGCATCAAGTCCAGATACCGGTCCTAGGCACCAATGTCAGGTACCATGGTGGTACCGTATCACACTATCAAGAATTGATCGTATGGTAGTGTTGACAATGCACCAAGCGCAGGTACTCAGAATAGATACCGAGCACAGGTATCAAGCTCAGGTACGAAACCTAGATATGAAGCCTAGTACCAAGCCTAGGTATCAAGCTAGAGATCATGGTAGTATACATCATCGTTGATATCAGGAGTCGACGGTATCATTTCCTTGAGAGTGACAATACTGTGATGGCAGAGGGGTTGACTGGAGACTGCCTCTATGAAAACCGCAACATCATCAAAGGTAGAAACCATGGATGGGACCGATGGCAAACTGTCTACTTAGACTGATGGTACCAATCAGTAAGGGAGCTGATGGTGAAGGGTCCTTCGAGACTCAGCCATTCCATGGACTGCTGTTGGTACCGAAAATCGCCTCGGGTGCACTGCTGTTGAAGAAGCAGTGAACAAGCCCCCTCAGCGCCATAAATTGCCTTAGAAGTACCACCATTACAGATGTGGTGGGGAAGGGCGTGGCCAGAACGGTGTTGTCGAAGGCACTAGTTTTCCTAGAGCAAAGCCTGAAGTGGCTGCTCTGTTATGCCTCGTGTGCAGGAGTTGATGATGACAGCAAGGTTGTGCAATGTGAGAGGCATGTAGGCATGCAAGTCCATCAATAACCAAGATCTTGCCACCACACAAAAAGCAGGGTTTAAAGAGTGCTGCCAAGGCTACCCATAGAAAAATCCTCAGGGGTTGAAGAGAAAGAGATATAGCTTCCTCAGTTATAACGAGAGGAAGATTCTGCGCCACTCCAGGTGGAGAACAAGTTTGGTTGCTCCTTCCTTTTATGTTTTCAGCGATGATTCCTCTTGTGAGGGATCATTCAATTTCCTTTTCCTCTCCTCCTGTCCTCAAACATATATCCTTGTTGCCAAAGTAGGAAGCTGATGTTTACTCTCAGTCCCTTTCCAAGAGGATGCTGATGGTGCCTCATCTCGAACTCATAGTATGATGTCGATTTTTGGAGGAAGATAATGATGAGTGGGCCTGGAAAGTAGGAGTTTTACAGTCTTCGCCCACAAAAGAGCCATTAACGAGTTGCTCTATTTCATCTAACTTGTGGGGTAAGTAGTTGACAGTGCCCGCAAGAACCGACGTTAAGGCCTCCTCCCAAGCAAAGGAGGCATTTAGAACGGCTGTCCTTATTTGGGATTTTTCCTCCACACAACAAACAACCTTCGAACAAGGTAGTTGCTGCACAACTCCTCAACCGATTAAATGGAAGCCAAACCAATAGGCAAAAAGGGAAGTTGAATATTAGAAACAATCATCAAAATGCCAAGATTTAGTCAAATTTGTTTAAAGAAATCATTAAATCAATCTGAAAGCTAGAGGAAGGCTCCTTTCATGCTGCTACTGTGGCGGAAGAAAAGGAATGACCATTATACAGGGAGGGCCTTATACTCCCTAGGAAGATGGGGGAGGGATCAACTGCCAAATGCCTACTCCTAGGCTTCGAGAAGGGTCTGAATGCTGTTTTGCACACGCGCGTAAACCCCATTTGTGTGATTCACAGAGACCACGAAGAAGAAAAAATAGATATGAAGCTCAGGTTTCTCACACTGCTTTGTTATTACATACGAAACATTTCTGCGATTAGACCCAAGACCTGGAGACATACAGCCTGAATGTATAGAAATCCAAAACAAAACTTTCTCACCTGTCAGCCAGAATTGGGTCTCCAAAAGTTCCTCCGTCATGTCCTCAAGAAGACATTCAGCAGGAACACTAAGAAGCAAGGAAGAGACACAAGACAGGAGTCCTTGGCGCACGTACCTGCAAGGAAAAGAAACAGCCTTGTGAAGGTCTGCAAGAAAGAATCATTTTCACACCAATGAATAGCCCCAACCTTTAATCTGCCTTCTGTTTTTCCACCTTTACTATACTGTCCAGGTCACCAATTTATTCCTTTGAATTGCATATAGAAGTATACAGAGCTCTCAGCTCATGCGGTTTCTATCTACAGGTCACATATGGAATATAGAAATCCCCACCTAAAAAGCTGTAGTAATAAAGGCTGCTTTTCTGTATTATCCTAAGGATATATTCATGCCTGGATTGCAAATTGCAAATTTCAGAAATTCTAAAAACAAAATGTTACTTCTGAATAATTTTCACTTCACTAGAATGGGAAAGTTGACTTCAAGCCCTTCCTTGGCATGTGTTACCCAGGCTTTCCACTCTTTATGGCCAATTCTCTTTGCCACCCAAGATGAAGCAACATTCAGTGTTTTGGACTACTGCTGGGGAGGCAAAATAGGAGAATCGGGCAAAGAATACACAACTAATTCATCCATTGGGCTATAATTCCCCAGTCTTAGACACAAAGGTGCCCTTTTGTTATAGTTACAGCAACTCACGTATCTGTGTGGAAACGCAGAACCCAAACAAACTCCAGTAGTGCCTTTCCCATGGTAATTGCCACCTGCAAACAGAAGCAAATAAAGCAGAATCCAAGGGTGATGTGTTAAGCTTGGGTGGGCAATGGTCAGGGCCTGAGGGGCACACTGGCACTATGGGATTTCAGAAGCTGTACCCTCTGCTACAACCCACACATTCAGCATTTTCAGTCAGTCTTTTAAAACCAGAAATGCCCCTGCATACTATCTGGGGAGACAGGACAGCAATTTTGGCACATCTTCCCCAGGTGGACTTAACCACAGAATAGACAAGGGAAGCAGAAATTGGAGAACATTCAATGGAATCCACAAAAGATACAGGAGACATGTCTAAAACTTGTCTTCTCTGGGTTGGTGAGACAAAGAATCCATGCAAAGTGGGTTTCACCCTACTGCCAACCAAAGAAAGGCAAGGAACATGCATGAATTCAAGGTGAAAGTTGACTGATGCTGTGGATACAGCCATCTTGACTCATCAGTTTCCTACCTGTGCCCAGAGCAGAGTTCTTTCTTTTACTCCTTGCCTTGCTTTAGATTGTATAACTGATTCATGCCCAAGCAATTCAACACCTCTTGCTTCTTGGGGCCACAGAGGAATTTCCCACACATGAATGATTCTCTGTATTCTACTCTATGCTCTTTTTAATTTTTTTATGAATTCTCTTTTCAATAGGGATGGCCAATCGAATCCGCGAGTCCTCAAATCCTCGGGAAGGATTTGAGATTCGCAGAACCGAATCCCTGGACCAAAACAGGCAAATCGAGTATTTCGAATCCCTGCACGGCATGAGCACCCTGGATCAGGCCTACATGGGCTGGAAGGCCGGTGAGAGCCACTTCCCTGCACACCCTGGGGCCTGGGCTGGCGCAAGCACGCCAGATCAGGCCCACACAGGCATGCAAGGCAGGCGAGAGCTGCGTCCCTGCACGGGGACCCGAGCTGGCGTGAGCGCCCTGGATCAGGCCCGCACAGGCATGCAAGGCAGGCAAGAGCCACATCCCTGCATGTCCTGGAGTCTGAGCTGGCGCGAACACCCTGGATCAGATCCGCACGGGCGTGGAAGGCCTGCGAGAGCCATGTCCCTGCACGCCCTGGGGCCTGAGCTCACACAAGCACCCCAGATCAAGCTCATTCCTGCTGCCTGCCCCTGCGGCTCTGCAAGGTAATTATTCTCTTCTTCCTATTCTTTTGACTTGAGACTGGAGTGTAGGGATTGGGACTGGACTAGAGGCTGGTGTTTGTTTTTCATAGAATCATAGAAATGTAGAGTTGGAAGAGACCACAAGGGCCATCCAGTCCAACCCCCCGCCATGCAGGAAAACCCTCAAAGCACTCCCGTCAAGTGGCCATCCAGCCTCCGCTTAAAAACCTCTGAAGAAGGAGACTCCACCACACTCTGTGGCAGCACATTCCACTGCCGGACAGCCCTGACCGTCAGGAAATTCCTCCTGAGGTTCAGGCGGAATCTCCCCTCCTGCAGCTTGCATCCGTTGCTCCTTGTCCTGGTCTCAAGGGCAGGAGAAACAAGCCCACTCCTTCCTCGACATGACATCCCTTCAAATATTTAAACATGGCTATCATGTCCCCTCTCAACCTTCTCTTCTGCAGACTAAACGTGCCTTCCTTGTTTCAGGACTTGAGACTGGACATCAGGGTAGAGAATTGAGACTGGGCTAGAGGCTGGTGTTTTTGTTTTTTAAAGCACTTTCCTTGTTGCAGGACTTGAGACTTGACTGGAAAGTACAGTCTTCTTGAGATTTCAAGGACAGCTGAAGAAGATTCCTTTGTGTAGCTCCCTTGCAAAGGTCTTTCATACACAATTCTGGGGTTTGTAGTTTTACAAGGTGTCACAGCCTTTTCTGCCAAAGTGTGCTGGTGCATCATCAAACTACAAACCCCAGGATGCCATAAGGAGCTATGCAAAGAAAAGCCACTTTTGACCTGGATTATCTCTCTACTGTAGTATGTGGCCCTGTTTACACAGGCAGCAAAATGTGGGATTAATAATCCACATTTTCCTGCTTGTGTAGAAAGGGCCTACATGTAATTTTCAATCTGGGGAGTTCCTGAGGCAAAATTATGACAATTGTCCTGGCCAGATTTCTTCAAAGGGAGGTTTGCCTTTGCCTATGCTTTTGTTAAGGCTGAGAGTGTGTGTCTTGCCCAAGATCATCCTTGCCCTTTTTATTGTTTTGTAATAGTCATTCCAGGAGATGGCATCATCTCGAGCATCCTCCAACATCTGGAGCTACTTCCAAATTACATGTAATTCTTAGTAAGAAGTATATGGGTATGTTTTCCTGAAAGTGGAAACTATTATTTAATTTGTTCTTCATTAAAGAAAGATGTCAAATTCTGCTTCAAAACACTTTTCAGTAGAAGCGCTTTGTTTCCCCTGCTTTTTAAACTATTTTTAAAAAAAAGGATTCGGAAGATTCAAGATTCGTGAGATTTGTGGATTCGCAGAACTTTCCAGGGATTCAAGTCTGGATTCGTCCATCTCTAATTTTCAACTTGTTTCAATAATGAACAATCAACAATTAAACAAAATTCAGTGATTTATAATCAGGATACATTTAACAGGTTAAGCATTCAGTTGATTCATTACAATATCTCCTTAGCTGTTTCTTCACAGATGTCACAACACAAACTCTTGAGTTAAGAGTCCTTGTCAGTAAGATCACAAATATCAAGCCTCAGAGTATCCTTCCAGAATCTGACATCCTGTAGCAGTGGATTGACAAAATGTGCTCTTCCATTATATAATCAATAAATGGAAACTATTTTTTAAGAAAACTGTCTTGGCTTAGTTGCCCTTTAGAAGCTCTTATGCTGTCTGATAATTTTTCCATTAACAAAGTGTCCCATATTCTTTTCCACCAATTATCCATGGACAAATTTCCTATTTTCCGACATTTGGCTATCTCAATATGAGTAGCAGGAATGAAAAAAGGAATTAATTTGTGTCTCAGGTGTTTGTTTTCCTTTGAGTAGATAGAAAGATGCAAAAGACTTGGACAAAACATTATTATCTTGTCTGGAGATATCTGAAATTAAATCTATATTTTTGTGCCAGAATTGTTTTGCCACCGGGCATTTGAATCAAGTCTCCTTTTCATCATCTCCCTTCAGCATTTTGGTTTTATATTCTTGACTATTCTTTCCAGCTTAGCAGGGGTAAAAACCCATTCATGAATGAGTCTGATGACTTTTTCTTTAACTAGAGCTGAATGAGATTTGAAGAAAAGAAGAGGTCTGTATGTGAGACCATTCACTTTTTGATACCAGTCTTTTAAGACTGAAGTTTCATCCTTTCCTGGAATCTTGTTCATTCCCATATTTGTGTTCAACAAGCCACCTATACATCTTTGAGATTCGCGTTTTGTGCAATAGTGTAGTTTGATCAAACATCTTATCAAATAATGTTACTGATCTTGGCATTTTACCTTCTGTTGGTAGTCTAGATACAAGGCAGACACTTGAAATAGGTACTTCCAATTAATTTTAATGGGCATCAACTCCAGAGATAACTCTTCTGGATTTTTAGGCTGTTTTCTATTGAAGAGATCCTGTTGTTCACATAGTTTTCTAATTCCAACTAATCCAAATTGAGTTAGTTTGTCTAAATTACAGAACAAAGGAGATAAAAGAAAAGTGTAATAGGTGAGAGATTTGCTACTAAAATATGTTTCCATTTTCTCCAAATAACTAATGATGTTTGCAACCATGAATTTCTGATTTGACCCTATTTCTTGTTAAATAACAGGTGAAGTTCCATTGAAAATTCATTTGCAATTTCCAATTTTACCCATGTGGAAGTTTATTGTCTAACAATCTGGGAGATTTGTTTCAATTGAAAAGTTACAAAATATAAAACCATATCTGGTATTGCAAGTCTTCCATCCTTAGATGAAAAGTGTTTGATAGAATTTCTGAATCTAGTTTTTTTTTTAAATTATTAAAGATAACATTTATAATCAATTGCCAAAATCTGAACTTTGCTAAAGAAGTACTGAAGGGATAGCTAGGAAAAGGAAAAAAGATTAGGGGCTAGAAACATTCTTACCAGAGTGTTTCTACCTAAGTGGGACATTTTTAAAGCCTTCTGCCTAACTACACTGGATCTCATCCACTCCTGACCAGATCACAGTTTCAAGGGATAAGCTGGTTTCAGTCTTTGGTTAATGTGATCCTAGGTATACAAAATAAGTCTGTCATTTTTGCCCATGGTGAGATTAAACATTAAGGTACATCATTTTAGATGTTTAGCAACTGATCCCTAACATCAGTGCAAGTATCAAAAACATCTAGGGTTTTTTTGAGTGCTGGAAAGCGCGCTTCTAATTCTCAAGAAAAATTAAAATGTCATCTCCATAAAGATTAATTTTCTGTTGGAGTTGATTCATTACTGTGCCAACAATATCTGGGTTTCCTCTGATAGAACTGGCCATGGCTCAATCAACAAATAAAAAAGTTTGGTGCCCTCCTGCATTGACTGCCAGTGAGTTTAATTGAGTAACATGTATGAGGACCTCAGAAGATATTAAAGCAATGTGCATCCTTGACAAGGTGGAGTAATGTATAATGTCAAGTTTGCCTTCATATGGCATCTACAAGATGGCAGCTAGGCATAAACCTGACTTGGTCAGGATCAACATAATTTGGAATGAAACAATTCTGTGGGCTGAAATAAAAGTAATTTTTTTTCCACATCTAAAAGCTGATGGGTGGGGGTGATTTTATGGAATAGAGATGATTCTTGATTGATGCCAAGTATTTAGACATGGACCTTGATTCAAAAAGTCATTGAACAAATAATTGAGGTGGGCAGCACGTTCATTATAAGAAATGTTCTAAAATTTTTGCCAATTCTTGCTGGGTCAGGAGAGTTTCCAGGTTTCAATTTACAAATAGCCTAATTAATTTCATTTATAGGTTGGTTTAAAAAGGGCCTATAGGAGTCAGAAATTTTTTTTTATGTTTATGGATTGGCTAAGTTCATTTAATAAGTTCATTTAATTCTACAATATCTGATATTTCTGATGAGTATAATTTGAAATAAAAATCATACAATTCTTCAATAATGTTATTAGAGTTTTTTTAAATAACTCCCTGAGATGAGCTAATAAATGCAATAATTTTTTTTCTCTGCCTTTGTCTTAACTGCTCTGGCCAGGAATCATAAATTTTTATTGTTATTTTTGTAAAAGTATGCTTTGGTATATTGCAGAGAGGTTTGGATCTTGTTTAATTCCAATTCCTCAAGCCCTGCTTTGTTTTGAAGTAGACAAATGAGTATCGTTGAGTCTTAAGTTTATTTTGTGGAGGTATTTTAGTTGTGCAATCGGATATAATAAAGTTTTCCTATGAGCCTCTTTAAGTTTTCTGCATTTCAAGCTCTCTTGAATAAATAAACCCCACAAAACAGGTTTCAACATGTCCCAAAGAAGGGATTCTGAAGCACTGGGGGATCTATTTTCCAGATAAAATTGGTTAATGAATTCCTTAATAAAGAATCCTTCAATGACTCAATTAGTAAGAGTGAGAGACTAAAGTGCCAGGTTTTTGATAAAGGAGTTTCTGCACCTGATTTCCAGCCCAGTTAATGGAGAACTACCAGAATAAAGGGTTGACTTGATTGCTACCATCAACAATGTTTTCTTAGTAAAGGTTTAGAAATGAAAAATTTATCCACTAAACAGGTCACAATCTCTGTATCATTTAGAGATAGCCATGGTTCCTCCCTGTGTAACAGGACCTGCTCCTCCGGCTACCAGTTTTTCACCCAGTTTGGCCTGGCTTTGATTAGCTGCTTAGAGGTTGAGCAGTGTGTGCTAGAATCTTTGGCCTACTAGCGAAAGTAATTAGTAGCTGCCTTTCTTCCAGACATAAATCTATGACCAGAATCTATAAGGCTATGTGAAGAGCCTCTGCATGCTGGGGTAAATCCAAATTCTACGGCAGCCACATCAGCCCCCATTTTCTCATCTTTCAGTCTTTTTACAGAAAGGAATGGACAGGCCTAAAATCTGGAAGAGGAAAGCTTCTGTTCTCTCCTCAGTGCTTTCCAAACTAGGCTTCTCTCTAGTATCTGCTCATCTGCACATAGGGAAGCTTCTTAGGGATATGGTGATTTTGTCTCCTTAACGCTTCCCTCTGTTGTTCATAGAGTAATAGAATCATAGAGTTGGAAGAGATCACAAGGGCCACTGAGTCCAACCCTCTGGCATGTAGGAATACATCATCAAAGCAAACCCAACAGGTAGCCATTCAGCCTCTGTTTAAAAACCTCCAAAGAAAGAGACTCCACCACGCTTTAAGGCAGCAGGTTCCACTATTGAACTGCTCTTACTGTCAGGAAGTTCTTTCTAATGTTGAAGCACCTTCTGCAATCATCTTTTGAGCTCTTCAGGAAAGTTCTACTAAGATTCTTCTCTCCTAAAGTCACCTTCTTAACTGCTATAACTACTGCTATATTAATCTCTGACCTCTGTCTGTCAGAGCTAACACTTTGCATCTTTAATCCTAATTATTTCTCCTCATCTTTCTTCCTCCCTAAGCTTGTTCCTGGACTCTCTCTCTCTCAAGAAGTCTTCCTTTCCTCTTTCTGTCCCTGACCATCCCATCCTCATGAAAAACTGTAGCACACATTGGATATCAGATAAATGCAAATAATTTATAGTGCTAGAACTAAATCTTTTTGTCTGACTTCTTGTTTCCTTCTCCTTAGAGAGTTACCATCTAAGTCCACATTGACAAAACAGAAAAAGGCCCATATAACTTTCATAATATCCTGCAAGTATTACAGCTAATTCCACAAAAGCAGCAGTTATCTTTGCAGCCTTTTCATCCAATGCCACGCTCATTGATATCTGCAAGTCTTCTACCCCTACCATCATTACAAGATTGACAAGTTTAGGGTATCAGATACAACCTTTGGGAATTGAGTTCTTCAGGAAGTAGTTTGATCTGAGTCAGCCAATCCCACTTGATTTTTCAGAGAGACCTGAGTATGGCCTACTTTGTGTGGATTCCTCCTTTCACCAACCCAGAGAATGCTACTTTGGGTACTGAACATGAATATCCATGATGGGTTTGGATTGGTAGCAAGGAAGAATCCATCTCTCCCACTAAGTGGCTACTGCAAGGGTTAGTTTCTTTTTCTTCTGAATTTTTTTCTTCTCTGCCCCCCCCTCCATTTCTGATTAGTTGCTTGGCTAGGGTATGAACTGATGAGTCAAGATGAATGTATCCACGTACCAATCAATTTTCACCTTGAAGCTGTCTTCTCTGCCTGTCTCTGGGTGATGGCTGGGTGAAACCTATTTTATGTGGAATCCTCCTCTCTTACTAACCCAGAATGCACTTTCACAGTAAATACCCAATGTGGCAGTTTTGCTAGCAGAAAATCCCATTTTTGAGCAAGCGTCTTGACAAATCCTGCCTATTTATTGTTGGCCATAGGAAAAGTATTTTTCAGCTGAGGAATAAACGGGAATTCCTAAATGAAAAGAAAAAAAAAGCAGCAGCCTCCAAGCCTAAAAAAAGCTACCACAGGCCAAAAACACAGCAAAATTACCCCTCTCAGCTCCCTAAATACACTGCAGAACATGAATGAATGTCATGCTTGTTGAACATCAAAAGCATGGGCAACCAACAGAAGCTCTGTGGAAGAGCACTGCCCTGTTAATCTCACCACAGTATTGATGGCGAAGTACATCAGAATTGCCAAGGTGTGTGCCAGTCGGCCTAATACCAGGTGATCATCTCCCAGAAGGTCAAAGGTACTTAGTGGTCTGGAATAGAGAGAAGGAAGGTGTTCTGATGGGCTAGCAATCCTCAGTTGGCTACTACTATGGGCTGCTGCCCTGTTTGGTGTTCACAGTAAGCAAAAACAATTTTCTACAGTTGCTCTTCATCAAATGTCCCTAAATACAACCTAGTGCAGAAGCCAACAGGTTTCTTTAACTAAAGTGGTAGGAAGAGGAGATTGCAAATAATTACGTGCAGGATTCTTGGGTATTTTTGCAGCAGCATTCTCTAGATAACAGAAAAGATGGGTCTTCCTTTATGTGCTAGCTGGCCTGGGAGGAAAGAAAAAAACTTCCTCCTCCTGTTATTCACAAACCTCTCTCGTTTTCTGCAAAGCAAAAACTAAAGTGACTGCTGGAACTGTAAAGAAAACCCTCACTGAACATCTATACTCTGTTTTTCCTGCTGGGTTTTAAATAATTGTATTTGCATGAAAGCCATTATTCTTAAGGAACAACCCCATTTCCACTACTTAACTGTCCATGCTGCAGACCTGGCTGGCTGCTCTGCAACTCAAGCTTTGCAATCAGGTCAATTTTAGCTCATTTAGCAAAAATGAGCATTTTTGCAGGAGACAGAACAAGTTCCTGACACGTCTGTGTTGACAAAAGATACACATCCAGCTTGAAAACAACAACAACAACAACAACAACAACAACAACAACAACAAAATTTAAAGTTCAGCTTCATGACTTTAATTATACCACCCACCTCTATGATTTTAGAACATGGGAGGCATCATATTCTCTACCCTGCTTCAGGAGAGCCTGAATGTTACATTCTGAACAAAAATGATGAGTGGTGATGAATAATGAACACATCAGCTTGTGAAAAAAGAAAAATACATTTCCATCTCACTTTTGGGATTAATCAGCTGTATTTCCAGGATCTATCATTCTAATTTACTCAGCTGTTATCCCCCATTACATCCTATGTATCCTATTTCCTTAAAGGTGTACACACACGACAGAGGACCAAAAAAGACAAGCTGGAAGGTAACCCAGCCCCAACACATTACAGCTTTACAGAACTCTCATCACGGTACGGAGTCCCCCAACACTTGATTCCAGTCTCAAAGCACTACTGCTAAAGTTAAGAGTGGCAAGGAGGGATGATGCAGCATTGCCTTTTCCAGGAAGTAACAGTCTCCCTTTACCATGGCATTCTGCTGGCAACCTTTTTTCAGCCCATCCAAGTCACAGGATAGAGCATTCCTCTTCTGTTCCCCTTTACTCAACTTTGATTTCTAGCTGCTTTGATTTGATTTCTAGTTTAACTCCATCTCTAGAGGCAACTTTCTGTTGAGTTCCAACATTCCCACTCTTCCTGCATCTTTAATTACTTATTAACAAAGTTTTCCTTTCTGCCTGTTCCTTCATCTTACTTACCAGATTAAAATTTAAGACCCACTTGGCAGGCCAAAGGCTGAAACAATCCCTTAGAACCATATAGCACCCAGGATAACTCCTGCATTAAATGGCAGAGGTAAGCAGAAGTAGGCAAGGCAGCTGCACTGTCAAAAGAAAAATCTGGCATTGCTATCATTGCCAGGGGGAGTGTAACATTACTCCCTAACAATCCAGGCAATTACTATAAGGCTAATAGCAATAAACAGAGAACAAAGCCAATTTATTCCAGGGAGAAGCTTTAGCTTGAAGAAAACAGTACATTTGATTTCCCTGTGCAAGCAAAAGAAAAAAGAAAAGAGGTCAAGGCAACAAGTACCAAGACCAAGTCCAAAGATGACAGAACATTTTGCTAAGAAGGGTTGTAGATAAAATGAAAGTCTACCAATCTGCAAGTGAACAAAGATTTTCCAAATTAGAAGAAACTGAAGCAACATTCTAATTTGGAAAATCTTTTTCATTTGCAGATTGGTAGACTTTCATTTTATCTACAACCCTTCTTGGCAAAATGTTCTGTCATCTTTGGACTTGGTCTTGGTACTTGTTGCCTTGACTTCTTTTCTTTTTCTTTTGCTTGCACACCCTGCTAGCTCAATGGCTTTTAAATTTCCTACCCTCAGGAAAAGCCTTTCCAACACAGGCTATCAGGATCCTGAAGAGCATTTCTGGGTAAACCTTCAGTGTCTGCAGGGCTCTGTAACCATGTCCTCTTGTGAACTGAGAATGCTGGTGAGGACAAACCCAATTCTTTTCTTCCAGCTATCTGCTATAGGACTGCCTAAGATTAGAACTGTCAAATGTATTAAACAAGCAGTTCTTAACCTTTTCTTTACCAGGGACCCCCCATAAATATAATCTGTTGCCAGGGACCCCCAGGACTTAACAAGATTTAAATATTTAAATTTAGACTGAAATAGTCAAATATTTTTAACTATTCAAATATTTATTTTCTGTAAATATTCAAGTATTGATTTATTGAAGGCTTCTAAAGACTAGGATTCAAATCACTGCTCAGATACTGGGTGACTCTGGGCAAGTTACATTCCTTCAGCCTCAGACGAAGGCAAAGGCAAACCCTCTCTGAACAAATCTTACAAAAAAACAAAAACAAAAAACTGATAGGTTTACCTTAGTGCCACCATAACTCAGAACTGACTTGAGGCATACAACAACAAAGTGCCACTAACAGGGAGAAGTTCATTCTAGCCGTAATGTCCCTCTCCTTTGAAAAGTGACTTATGGTAACCCTAAAGTGAACCTATCATTGGGGTTTTCCTGGCAAGATTTGTTGCCTTTGCCTTTTTCTGAGGCTGAGACAATGTGACTTGCCTGAGGTCACTCAGTGAGTTTCCATGGCTGAGTGGGAATTCAAACCCTGCCCTCCAGAGTCATCATTTGGGCATGGGCACATACCTGCTGCCATGTCCCTTTTGTCAAGGACTCAGCAGAGGTGTGTGTGTGTGCAGATGCCAAAACTGCTCCCTCGTTTGCAAACAAGGAAGCAGTTGAGGTGCACACACATGCCTGCCACCATGTCCTTTGGTGCCCACACCGCTGCTGCTGTGTCCCTTATTTGCAAACGAGGGAGCAGTTTCAACACCCACACCCCCCCTGCTTCTATGTCCCTGTTGCAGCTGCTGCTGGTGTCCAGCAGCAAGGCTCTGTGGCCCCTCTGTGAGGACTCTGCAGACTCCCAGAGGTCCATGGACCCCAGATTAAGAACCCCTGTATTAAACCAAAATCAGTCCCAAAGCACTGGTTCAAGAGTAGCTCAGTGGAGTAAACATAATTACACATAATCAATTCATCAAAAGAGGATGGGCTAGATAACGACCTAAAGCATCAATTAACATTAAATTTAAATTGACTTTGTGAATTAGTATTTGCTTTTGCTTGTTTTCCACTTCATCCTCTTTCCCTTTTTGTTTTCTGATTTTTAGACTACAAGCCTACATGTGAGACTGCTTTTTTCAACTGACTTTACGTAATCTGCTCTGGCAGCCTTTTCACAGATGAAGAATAAGAGCATGCTTTAAACATTTTAACAGATAAGGGAGTAGCCATAGTTCAGTGTTAGAAAAGCCACTTTTCACATGGAAGTGGTTGCTGTTGCGCACTTTCAAGTTGTTTCTGACTTATGGTGACCCTAAGGCAACCTTATTGCTGGGTTTTCTGGGGCCGAGAGTGTGTGACACGCCCAAGGTCAGCCAATGGGTTTCCATGGCCAAGCAGGGAATCAAACCCTTGGTCTCCTGGTTAAATGCTTGGTCCAATGCTTAAACCACTATACCATGGTGGCTCATACAGAAGATCCCAGGTTTCATTCCTAGTTTCTCTAGACAGGGCTGAAATTCTGGATTTATCATAGCCTTTACAACTTGGGTCAATATAAAAGCAAATGCCAAAAACAGAATCTTAAGGAATCTCCTCCTGGACTACGAATCACCACAAGGATCTGAAGAGTGGTCTTACCTGTCAAAGTTCCGAAGAAGTGGGAAGAAAAAATGACCAGCAACAGGATCAAACCTGTTAGGTGCACACGCCAGCCCTGCTTGGGACTGACCCTGTTCCAAAAAAGGAGAAGAGTCAGGCAGGAAACAGAGAGCAAGAAAAGCCATTTGCCACAGATCACAGAAGAGGTTTTGCAGATGTAATATTCTCTACTGTCTACCCAAAGTAGGTATTTCCTTGTGAGGAACCATCCTACACCTGGCTAAGCACTGCCTTGTTCTCCAAGCATTTTTAAAAAGAAACATTCATTATCTAGCTCTAAAAATACCAAACACTCAAGTCCTTTCAATTCATATAACCATATCTGAAGGGAACATGTGGAACAAAAGAAAATGTGAAAAGTTTAGCAGGTTAAATGGGACTGGGACTTGCCAGCATGCCAAAGGATGAGGCCTATAAATGATTAGGCTTGGGGAATGGCAAAGACTGAAGAGGGACAAATGGGGAAATTTCTACGCGGAATAAAGAGTGGGCCGTCCCCCTACAATGGAGTCAAGTCTGGCATATGGAACCCCCTGTCATGAACAGTGGCTAGTTTCCAGTTTGAGTAAATCGCTTGGAATAGTTTTTTAAAATATTAATGTAACATTATTTTAGAACACACGCTCCCCCGTAAAATACAAACTGTAACATGGACTTCAAAGCACGGAAGCTTTAAGCGTTGCCAGCACTGGAGACCGTAGGCTTCTGTAGTGCAGGCTTCTGTAGGCATTCCCCCTCACCAAATGCAAATTAGGATCCTGTCATTCTCTCATTCACTAACAATCACAACTTTCCCAGCTTGGTGTCTCAGGCCTTTTCCTAGGTTTTTCCACTTTCCATTTCATGCCAACCATAGCCTTTGAAGATCAAGCAGTAAAGATTTCTCAAAGTCCTTACAATAATATTCTCCATCCAGTCTCAAAAGACAATTTACAACCCTGCCAATTTACACCCCTTTCAGACCAAGCAAACTTTGAAAGATAGCTTAGCACCTTGCCTTCACATCAAAGCAGTTAGATTACTTCTCTGTTCTCACCCCCAACCTATCCCATCATCCATTTACAGCACAGCATTCCCCCATAATGCATCAGGCAAAGTGCAGAGCATACATGTAAAGTTTACAATACCAAAACTCAGCACCCTTCCTACAATGCAGCTAGGCACAAAACACGGTATATGCAAACAGCAGAACACACGTGTAATGTAATACAGAAAACCTTAAGCATAGTATATAATAATTAAACGCTATCAACAGCATGCGATAACTAGGCCTGCTTAACAACATGGCAGGACATTACTACATATAGCAAGGGTAGGCAAAATGTATTAGCAAAGGGTAAGACATCAAAACATAAGAGTACTCAGTGACTATCAATCCACAACGCACGCACACAGTAAAGCCCTCTGCACATCCAGATCAAATGCAGTACGGCAGTAACTCAGCACTACATGGTAACATACACAGTTACGCATTCTAGAAGCAGATGTACTATTTCTCCAGCAAGGTATGTAACATGCAACATATAACAAAGCTCTATCAGAATCCTCCAGCTAGCGTACCGTGTCAATATACTCACTTCATACTCCACACCTTCAACAATCAATCCAATTACACCCAAAGCTTAAACACATGGTGACATGTAATGTATGATGGGAATCCAAGTATCTGGCTATTCCAAGATGATCACTCATTACAAAAAGGTAGCATACAGTATCCACAAACATAAAATAATCAAGAACCATTCACAGAATCATAGAATCATAGAAATGTAGAGTTGGAAGAGACCACAAGGGCCATCCAGACCAACCCCCTGCCATGCAGGAAAACCCTCAAAGCACTCCCGACAAGTGGCCATCCAGCCTCCGCTTAAAAACCTCCAACGAAGGAGACTCCACCACACTCCATGGCAGCACATTCCACTGCCGGACAGCCCTGACCGTCAGGAAATTCTTCCTGAGGTTCAGGTGGAATCTCCCCTCCTGCAGCTTGTATCCATTGCTCCTTGTCCTGGTCTCAAGAGCAGGAGAAAACAAGCCTACTCCCTCCTCGACATGACATCCCTTCAAATATTTAAACATGGCTATCATGTCCCCTCTCAACCTTCTCTTCTGCAGACTAAACATACCCAGCTCTCTAAGTCTGTCCTCATAGGGCATGGCTTCCAGGCCCCTCACCATTTTGGTTGCCCTCCTCCGGACCTGCTCCAGCTTATCCATATCCTTCTTGAATTGGGGTGCCCAGAATTGGACACAGTATTCCAGATGAGGTCTAACCAAAGCAGAATAAAGTGGTACCAATACGTCCCTCGATCTAGACACCATACTCCTATTGATGCAACCAAGAATTGCGTTGGCTTTCTTTGCTGCCGCATCACACTGCTGACTCATGTTCAGCTTGTAGTCTATTAAGACTCCTAGGTCCCTTTCACACATACTGCTAACCAGCCACGTGTC
>CAOKZL010004183.1:0-42002 GCA_948472985.1 Iguana delicatissima
CTCCCGAAACAAACACCCTCATTCCCAGTGCGCGATAAACAAAGAGACCCTCTGCCCTGAGAGGACACCCTGGTGAGCTGAGTGCTTAACTGCCGAGCTAGCCGCATTTACATACTGGCTATACCATTGTCAATTCGGAACGTAACTCAATCATGTAAATTCTGACCTTTTGGAGGCATTGCCTCCAACTCAAAACTTACTGTTTTTGCCCAAGACCACACTAGCCTACGGTCGTTCTTTCCCTGATAAAAACCCCCAGTTGTGAGAGCTCCTCGGACCGCTCAACGGACTTGCGTTAGGACTGCTCTCCTGCCTTGCTGCCACCTTGTTCTGCGAGCTCCCCTCAGCTGCCGCGCCGAGTCCTTCTACCCTCCATTGGCTTCCCCAGGACTGCAGGATTGGTGACGTATCATCCATTCCCCAAAAACTCTATTTCCTATTCTAGTTAGGAGTGTGTTCGTGTTTTTATTAATAATTGTCTAATAAATCTTAACTGCTATTTGAACTATTTTGCCCGCTCACTGACCTGACGCTGTATACATAGGGTAAAAGATTCCCACTAAGTTACCCTGCCTCTCTTTAGCCAAGAGAGTGCTCCTGCTAACTTCTCCATCTTGCTTGTTGTTGTTTGGTTATTTGGACGCCCCTCCTGGGACCCCCAAGTCACAGGGTAACAACGAGACAACGCATCCCCCAAGATGCAGGGTGCATTTCTCAGAGGGGAACAGCAAATGTGTTAGGCAATAGGCTTGAGGAAGAAAGATCCTTCTAAAACTTTTGAAGCTTCGGTAATGGGGATCCCATTCCCCACTTCCGAAGCTGTATACTGTTTTATACCCATTGGTACAAAAGCCTCCAGCTTTGGAAAGGGGGAGTAAGAAGGATCCTATTCCCCATTTTCAAAGCTGCAGATGGCAGAATCGCAAATGTGGTGGGCTGACTCTGCTTAAATTGTTAAAACTGACTTTATTTGACTCTGCCCAGAAATTCTGGATTATAGATTGGGGATAAAGTTGGCTCCCGGACTTGAGACTTGAAGGCAGAGACTTGAGACTTGACTTGAGACTTGGAGTAAAAGACTTAAATACATTACTGACTATAACAGTGTAGTGCGGAAAGGCTCTAACATGCTACTTCTTTGAAAAACCCCTCTGAACAAATTTTGCCAAGAAAACCCTGTGACTGGTTTGCCTTAGGGTTGCTAAATGTCAGAAACCACCTGTAGGCCACAACAACAAACAACAACCAGGAGCGCATTTCTATGCACACTTGCCTCTGTAAGTCCTGCTGAATTCAAAGAAACTTACAAGTCAGACATGCATAGGATTACACTTGCAAAATTAAAAACGACTGAATTTGTGACATTCTAATATGTAGTACCTACCAACTGTCAGTCCTGACTAGCAGCCACATTTTGTAATGTGCTCAGGCAAAGATGTACATTCTGATAACCATAGACAAAACTGTGGATGGATCTGCTTTCACATACATGGGCACCCAAACAGACACTCATGTGGCCAATCTATAGCGAGTCCCATGAATTTCTTTTTCTTTTTTCTTTTTTTAATATCAACAAGGGAAATGTGGCTGGGAAAAAAAGCACAAAAGTTGTCCAAAAATGTAGCTATCAGGTAATGCAGAGATGACAAGGCTAACTTCAGTTCCTTCTCTACATTTGTGCATGAGCTTCATTCAGTATTCTTGTTGTTACAAGAGAAGAAGGCAATTTCCCACTTTCTGGCCTTTTAGTGTTCTGAAATTTCACTTTTTATTGTGTTTATTGTGTATTGTGTATTTGTTCTGTCCAATTTCAGTTTAGCTAGAAGAATTTCCCATGAGAATTTCCACTGTTAATTCTGAAGATGTACAGTTTCTTAAGACACACTGACATTTTCTTACCCACCCTTCATGCTACTGATGTGCACATGTAAACATGCACACACAAATATCAAATGCTGAAAAAAAGAAGCAATGCCTTTGGTATGGAATTATAAATGGGAGCCTTTTGCCCAAATCTGTCCGAAACTTGACAAATCCAATGGCTTAGAGGACTTGTTCAATGCCAGAAGGTTTAACAGTATTTGTTTTGCAAACATCAAAGTTTAAGGCATCAGAATACAACCTAGGTCTCTACTATAATCAATATAGAAACAAAATGAATTAGAAATGAAAATCAAATGAAATGAGAGAGAAACCACATGGATTAGATAATAATGAGTAGAAAAGGAAACAAAGGGCATTTCTAGAAATGAAACTAAACAAAATTTTCCACATAAATATCCTTAACATAGAGCCAACTTCCTGCATGCCAGAGAAGTAGTAATATGGGAGCAAATCACTGCTGTTATTTACTGTGATTGTCCTATTGTAAGAGCTGCAGAGGGGAGGGTATTCTTGAGAATATTAACAGATGACGGAATCTTTTAACCGCAAGACCATTAGTGATTTTTTTTCATTATGTGAGATCAAAAGTTTCCTGGCAGTGACTGAGAGGGTTGTAAGTTACAAATGGAAAGAATGTGATGTGCCCATTGGGAATGGATGTTGAGAATATGAGGTTTGGCATACAGTATGTAGTAAAGTTAACTAACTTTGTGAAGAGTCAAGAAACACAGAAAATTATTTTACTGACAACAGACAAATTATAAAATTTCTGGTGCCTGGCGCTATATGGATCAAGATAGTTTATTGTCTTATACATCACAAGAAGTATTCTAATTTTAACTTTAGTGTCTCATGGATGGGAGCAACACTTCAAAAGAATTAAACGGGGTGCAAGAGGAAATACAAGGGTTCACTGTGCTGATTCCTTTATTAGCAAAAAGCTATTGGATTTCTGTTTTGATAGTGAGGGTTTTGGCTTTGGATATTGTGTCAATGAGTGAATCTGGATTTTAATGAAATGCAAAAGTTAGAGAAACCCCTGGAAATATATAAAATGTTATAATAAATAACCTGAATTTTATATGGACATAATTTTACGTTTATTTATTTGAAAGTTCATATTGATTATGCTTGGAAAGAAATATAAATATGTTCATAAAATAGAATTATGAAAACAGAATTATCTAATATATAAAAGTCAAAGTTTATCTGTGTCAGGCAAAGACCTCATATGATTGGCTGCCCAAGAAGATTCTATGTAATCCTGAGGTTTGCAGTTTGGGGAGGAGCCTTTAGAATTCTCAGCCAGAGAGCTCTTGAGCCTCAGTCAAATGTGCCTGCCTTGAATAGGTCAGTTGCTATGGAGATGAGGCCTAGCAGCAAGGAAGAGGGCAACATATTCCCTGAGGAACCCAATCTCTGTATGTTAATAACTCTGAATACAGATTGGATTGGAGAATATGAGGAAAAGTTACAGGTACCTGACAAGACAGTTTGGGGAATTAGAGTCACAGGATCTCAAATCTTTCTAACAAGTATCACCTACGAGAAAATAAAATCCTGGGCAATGCTGGGTATATATGCTAGTATAATTACAAAGAGGAAAGCAACAAAGGTACCAGGGAACGAGGAAGAAGACAGCACCAGGCACATAATGGCCTAGTTCACAAATAGGCAAACTACAATTTAGCATTGTAGTGGCAGAAGTGTTTTCATCCATTTTCTTTTAATTGCAGTTTGTACCCACAATACCAATTAGAGGGAGGGCAAAGAGAAAAGGGGAAAGGTATTAATCATATATAGATCAGTCTTAGCTTAAACCTTTACTAGTTACAGCTTTCATAGAATGGCATGGCATAGGATGTGGATCCAACTATTGGTTGACCTGACTGCTGAATGATTATTCAATTCCAAACAGACTGATGGAGCTGACATGACAAATAACAGGAGAATCATGGCATGTATTGTATCAACCAATCATGTGGGTCCATTTGTCTCACGTGGTGGGTGGTACTGATAGAATCATAGGGTTGGAAGAGACCACAATGGCCATTGAGTCCAACCCCTTGCCATACAGGAATACACATTCAAAGCACCCCCAGCAAGTGCCCATCCAGCCTCTGTTTAAAAACCTCCAAAGACATTTTTTTCATCACACTACGAGGTAACATATTCAATTGTCAAATGGCTCCTGATGTTTAGGTGAAATCTCTTTTCCTGTAGTTTGAATCCACTAGTCCATGTCCTAGTGTCTTAGAGCAGCAGAAAGCAAGCTTGCTTCATCTTCAAGATGACATACGTCCAAACATTTAAATATGGCTGTCATGTCACCTCTTAACCTTTTTTTCATCAGGCTAAACATATCTAGCTCCCTAAGCCACCCCTCATAGGGCATGGTTTCCAGGCCCTTCACCATTTTGGTTGTCCTCCTCTGGGCATGTTCCAGCATGTCATCATCCTTCTCGACCTGTGGTGCCCAAAACTGGACACAGTATTTCAGGTGAGGTTTAACCAAGCAGAATAGTGTGGTATTATTACTTTCCTTGATCTCAACACTATACTCCTATTGATGTAATCTGGAATCATGTCGGTTTTTTTAGCTGCCACATCACACTGTTGATTCATGTTCAGCCTGAGATCCGCTAAGACTCCTAGATCCCTTTCACATGTACTATTTTCAAGCCAGGTGTCACTCATACTATATCTGTGAATTTCATTCTTTTTTCCTAAATGTAGTACCCTACATTTCCCCCTGTTAAAATTCATTTTGTTAGTTTTGGGCAGCTCTTTCATCTGTCAAGATCACGACAGACTCTGAACTAGGCTGGGCCCTTGCTCATATCCCAGGATCCCTTATGAGGATTCATATGCCTCAGAGGTGGATCAGAAAGGAACTTTCTCCACTAATTCCCACCCAAAAGGTCCCATCACTGACCATCTCCCATGTACTTACGCAACCTAGTGAGCAATCACATAGCATTGGGACCACACTGTAAAAGGAAGGAAAGTACTTTTTTCCCCTTTCCCATGTCCTATGTGGGACACAGGCAGGCACCCAGAAATTCTATGCTTCTCATAACTAAACTAGGAGCTGTGGTTACTTTTCATTACTGTCTACTGAAATGAGCTGGGCTGCTAAATCAAACTTGGTTTGTTCCAGCAATCCATAGTTAAG
Organism: Iguana delicatissima; assembly: GCA_948472985.1. Lineage (NCBI taxonomy): Eukaryota > Metazoa > Chordata > Lepidosauria > Squamata > Iguanidae > Iguana > Iguana delicatissima. Next base: position 5,060 of record CAOKZL010004183.1, read on the forward strand.
ACTAAGCAATATTATCTAACCATAATTTGTGGTTTCTCATTATGCTTGAGCCTAGCAGTCAGTTGCAAAGAGATGAGAAAGTTTCTAATGTCTTCCTTGAGGTCATGCCAGATTAGGAATGAAAAGGCAAGAGATGCATGAATCTGAGGCCCATGTATGTAAAAATAAATTATGGTCTAGTACTATATGCTAATATAGCCATGTGTTATACATATGAATTGCATCAATTGCATCAATGGCCCTTTTCGCATGGCATTCGTCATGCAAAAGGGCCTTCAGAGCATCGTGTGATTGCGAGGAGCATTTCAGATGACAATCTCGCAATCGCACGACGCTGCCAGGGCCAGCAGGCACCAATCACGCACTATATCATTGTTGGCTTTTAGCCAAAAATGGTGCATGATCGCGCATCACTCTGGGGCCCCACACGCACTTACCTTGCATGTGGAGCCTCCGGAGCTGCGGGCCTCACGCTTCCTCCTCCAGCACAGCCTGGGAAAATACCCGGCTACACTGCAGAAGGAAGAGGTGGAGCCCTCATGCTGCCTGCTGGCCGGCTGGCCCCTCCTCTGGAGCAGAAGCAGCGGGGACGTGAGAGCCTCACGGAAGAGGCTGCTCGTGTGATCAGCGCACGACTGCGCCAGATGCAGGTAAGTTGCGGAAAGGGCCAGTGCCAACGTCATAAATTGTAGATTTGTATATTCAGTTCTGGAGCCCAGAGAGAGGAGAAAAGCAAATCCCATTTTAACACAGATCCAGATATATAGCGATCTTTGTGGACTGGACTATAAAAGAGTAATGCCCCCATAGAGTGAGTAATAATGCAGATATGTTTTTTCATCTTGAAAGGATCTGACCAGCATGCCTTAATGCAACCCTTCTGATTACATCCTATGTATATTTATAACGGTTATTTTCAAATGCCTAAAATAACTTTTAAAAGACATAACCTTTCTAGGTCTGCAACCTTATTAAAGGCGTCTTTACCCATTATAGGTTTTCCACTAATTAATCAATTGATTAAATGGATTCATGAGTACAAACAGTAATAAATACTGACACACATAGAGGATGTAGATGGAAAAGGCATAGTTTCTTTGTGTGAGAGACTGAGAGTGCTATGTAACACTATGCTGTTTATAAAAATATCTCTGTTGTACATATACTCCCCGTTTATCAGAGTTTCCTTTGCAACAAGTTAAAAGGGTTAAAAAAAAAACTAACTGAGACAGTAGATCAGTTAAAATTTGCAGTCTTAACTATTTCTGTGTGGCTAACATTTGTTGTGCGTTAGGTCCCTGCTAGTTTTATACATGGAGTCCATATACACACAGACCCAGAGACCATGTCCAACTATTTTTGTTTCAGCTCTTCCAGAACTTCCCTTCAGTTCTATTTTTCCCCTAGTCCATTGGGCAGAATTATGTTCAACAATTATCCCCAACCTTGAAATTCAATCTTCTCTGACAGTGCAGCAAAAACACGTATTAATGCATTGATTTATAAATGCATTTCATAGAGGAGTCAGCTTGGTTCAAGTACTGGGCTACAGCTCTAGAGACCAGGGTTGAAATCCCCACAGAACCATACAAACCCACTTGGTGACCTTCAGTGAGTCACACTCTCTCAGCCTAAGAGGAAAGGCAATGGCTATGGCAAACTGCCTCTGAATAAATCTTGCCAGGAAAACCCTATCATATAGTTGCATTTATAGGAGTAAACCTGAAGGCACATAGTGATTATGTAAATATTTCTATACCAGCTTTTAGCCATAGTTTACCAATGGAGGCCTGTGATTGGGGGGGGCTCATTCCCCCAGTAGGAGATAAAATCCTACTCTTACTCAGTTCACAAGGTGCCGATATGGCTTACAGGGCAAAATGCCACAAAACTGGGGACATAAGATTCGTGACAGAACCCAAAAAAGTATAAGTAAACTTCTCATATAGACTTCCTCAACCTGATTCCTTCCAACTGGCCATGCTGGCTAGGACTGAGGGGAGTTAAGAGTCTGAACACCTGAAGAGCACCAGGTTGGGAAGGCGACTGACATAAAGCATCCCTCCTTTCTAAGAAAACAGAGGCCAAAGAAAATGGTGCTAAAGATCTGGCCTATTTTCATTTAAGCCAGGAAGCAGACTAATCTGAACAGAACTGTATATTCTATCAATCGGAAACAAATCCAATAAAATAACTGCATTATTCCGGCGTTCATCAGCAACTCTAGTTACATCTACAATTAATGTAGTGTAATTCACCTATACCGAGGGAAATGGACCAACCCATGTTTTATCTGCCACCCATCATCTATCTTTTACATAAATTGTTATCGCCAGCCACAACATGCGCTGCACAGTAGCCTTAGGAAATGGAGGAGCGGAAGGCAAGATTGGAGCATAAGCAACCAACTCAAGGAGAAGAAGCAACACAGTGATGACAGGGAGGCAAGAATTTTGAAAGGATAGCTGAGGATAGCAGATTTGAGCAATGTATTGAGGCAAAAGGCCCTTCCACACAACACAATTATAGCACTATGATTACACTTGAACTGCCATGTCAACATCCTATGGAATTGAGGGATCTATAGTTTGAGGTGACACCAGAGCTCTGTGGTTGAAAATTCCAGATGTCCTTCCCTCAACTTCAAATCCCAGGATTTCCTAGGAAATTGCCATGGTGGTTAACATGGAATCATAGCACTATGATTCTGTGGTATGAAATGGCCTGAAGCCAATGTCGTGAAAAAGACTGTGGGGATGGGGTGTGGGGCAGCCAACTTCACATCCCCATTTCCCACAAACCTCAATGGGTATGCTCAGGCCAGTCCTGATCAATCTCTTTCAGCACAACCTACCACACAGGTTGTTGTGAGGTAAAAATGAGAAGGAAAGGAGACATATAAGCCGCAATGAACACACTGGATGAGTGCTGGGGTATAAATGCAACTCAAACAATACAATTATAGCACTGTGATTCCACTTCAACACCCATGTTAACATCCTATGGAATCTTGGGGGTTTTGCACATGAGTTTGTACTTAAAGCAAGATGTCTGAGAAAGGAGAAGGATCTAGTGATTTTTATTTGGACCCTCTATAAATCCTTGAGCCAGCATGGTGTAGTGGTTTGAGAGCTGAGCTACAATTCTGGAGACCAGGGTTAGATTCCCCACTCAGCCATAGAAACCCAATCGGTGACCTTGGGTGTGTCACAAACTCTCAGCCCCAGAAAACCCCATGATAGGTTTGCCTTAGGGTTGCGTAAGTCAGAAATGACTTGAAGGCACACAATAATGACAGCACCAACAACATCATGAATCCTTGGTCTGTTATCCAGACACCATCCCTGAGGCTAGAATTCCAGCCAAAAACAGATTTCTGCTGCCCAGCTGATTGTCTTTCTTTCAACAGAGAACAGCAGAGGATCTATTTTCTTTAAAGTAAATGCTAAATTAAATCCAGCCAACTCTTTATAAAGCCCATTACACTGTGTAAAAATGAAAGGATAAATATATAAGTAGTTAAATTGTAATAGTGAACAGTACAACTTCAGCAGAGTTTCAAGTATGCTGTGAATGTCTTTTACTTTTGTGGGAAAACGACTCATGTAGGAGTGGAGGAAAACAGCAATCCAAGATCTCAAATTACCAGATTTGGATTCTCAACTTGGGAGATTCTTGATATTCTGAAATTCTGCTAATTCTGCTTTTGTTAATAAAAAGTCAGCAGAAATAATGGGAGTAGTGCTTTCTTCCCACCCACCCCCAAACTACTGATATGCAAGTGTTTACAGACTACCTTTCTCATAGGTCATAAAACTGGACTAAATGTGCCCATGATTAAAGAAACAATATTAAGTTGATCCCCAAAGAAGTATCTAGCAAGGCAGAGAAGGCAGTGAAGAGGGAATGTTTGTTATGTGTCTTCAAGTTGTTTCCAACTTATCATGACCCTAAAGCAAATCTATCATGCAGTTTTCTTGGCAAGTATTGTTTATAAGGGGTTTGCCCTTGCCCTCCTCTGAGGCTGAGAGAGTGTGACTTACCCAAGGATACTCAGTGAGTTTCCACACCCAAAGAGGAATTTGAATTCTGTTCTCCAGAGTCAGAGTCCAATGCTCAAACCACTATGATGCTGGAGAACAGGGTTTAAATCCCCACTTGAGCATGGAAACCCACTGAGTGACCCTGGCCAAGCCACATTCTCTCAGCCTCACAGGAAGCCACCAGCAAACTCCCTCAAAACAAATTGTGCCAAGAAAACTCTTTGATGGGTTTGCCTTAAAGAAGGTAAACAATCTAGCACAGTGGTTCTCAACCTTTGCTCATCCAGATGTTTCGGACTTCAATCTTCAAACCTCACAACCAGTATGGCCAATGCTCAGAAATTCTGGGAGTTGAAGTCCCAAACAACTGGAGGATCGAGGGGTGAGAACCACTGATTCTAGCAACAGTCCATCATGGTGCTAGCTTGAAAAGAAAGTAGTAGACTGAGCTGAGAGCCTGGGCATCCTCCATCACCACCAACATCAACTCTTGGAGCAAATTGGTTTGAGAACTCCTCCTACCTTGAACTACCTGAGGCCCATATCACAGAAAAGGGGGTATAAAAGGGATACTGGGGAATGCCATCAACCATAGCGTGGCTCATCCTATCAAGTTTCCCTTTTGCACCTATTCTCTGATTCAGAAACTGAAAATGTTAACTTATTAAAGACCAGCAGCCATGGTGGCTGCGTGAATCTGAGAGTTACAGTCCAAAAATGTAAAGTTTCCAAACGCCGCTGTGACTACCACCTCATTGGCCAGGGAGTCCTACTTTAGTTGCTTGTCTCACAAATTCTCCCCTAAAATTATTTTAATGAAAAGCAATAAATCATATGTTTATTTGGCTAGTTTATACAACGCTCTGTTTGTTTCCAGTTATGCCAACCCAACTCAAATCTTGATATAACTGGACCCGTAGGCTAGTTCTTAAGACACTCTTGTGCCTAGACATCCCATAGAAGGGCATGTACTTTCCTTAACACAATGCTCAGGGGCAAATAGTTTTGTAAGCACTTTGAAAGCAGGTCTATTATTGAAAGCCAACCATCTTGGGGCTTCCGGTCGCATGGCGCGCATGAGCGGCAGCTCGGATTGAAGCTGCACAATTGCACAGCTCCGAACTGTCACCTGCTGGATTCCAGCCACTTTTTTTTAACATCTAAAAGTGGCTAGACACCCCCCCCCCGCGGTAAGGGGGGTGCAGAAGAGGTCCGAAGGGGACCCCGAAATTGGTGAGTGGCTCTACCCGAAGGGACTTTGCCCGAAGGGGAAGAGTGAAAACACCAAGGGATCATAGGACCACGACGGAGCCAGCGAGATCACCGCTGGAGTGGCACAAGCGCCGCCGCCGACTTTTAAAAGAAGAATTTTTTTTTTATGAAATTACAGTAAGCATCTGATCTAGGGTTTTATTTTAAACATATCACATCTGGATTTGGCTTGCAATGGTGAGCAGAAGCGGAGAGGCAAAAGGACCCAGATGTGAAGTGAGTACATATCGCCTGTGAGTTTTTCTTAAAGGGGCGGCTGTTTATTTTTCGAAAACTGCCAAATGTCTTTTCTGCTTGATTAATAACGACTGGAGTTTTTTACGGTAAATGAAAGGTTGGACTTGTTTCAACATAGATTTAATGGACTGGTTGTTAAGAAATAGTTTTGAGACTGCAGAAGCTGAGTTTTTTCCCCTGTGTTTTGGAATTATTTCTGAAGGGCAAAGATCGGGAAGAAGTTGAATTTGAGTACTGGAGTTTTGAGGTTGGAGACGAACATTTTTCGGTATTATAATTTTCTGGATTATGGTTTTTTCCTGGGGGGGAAGGATAAATTTACTGGAGCAATTGAATTTAGCTTTTTTTATATCTCTATCTTTTTATTATGGACTGCGTGGACTAATGAATAAGACTGTTTGGACCTTTTAAGGAACTTTTTTGCTGTGGAACTATTCTTAAAGGGCAAGGGTTTGTTTCTGTTTATGGTCTTTTCCCGACTGTGGAGGACTGAATTTCAGCAATACTGAACTTGGTTTTTTTCCTCTACCCTTTTGTTTTGGACTTGATTTGGATATATTGCTGGATTTTTACTTTGGACTTGATTTGGAAATATTTTTGACTACAGGGAAATTTTGGGGAAAGTCTGGCGAGTTGGATTTTAAGTTTGGATCTTAAGACGCTGGAACTCTGATACTAGAAGGTTATGGACACTGAGAAGTGCTTCATCAGTTCCTGATTCCTGAGAATTGTTTTTGTGCTTTGATTGTGGAGACTAGAGAGCCTGTGCTGGAAGGACATTGCAAGGGGAACACCCTCACTCTGAGATTGACTGGCTCGGAATGTAAACAACAGCTGAGATACTGAAAGATTTTCGAGCAGACCAGAGGAATGGAAGTACAGTGAGCTACAATGGGGAGGGGGAGCGAGAAATGGGCCTAGGCACAGGGGTTTGGAAGTGGTCTAACCTTACGTAATAGCAATGTGTATATAACCTTTCTGTAAGCATTAATATTGCTGTATTAGTAAGCCTTATATATAGCAGCTTATATATTAACAATACTGGGTATTAATTGGATATTGATTTTTAATAATTATATGTATTGATTTCAATAACTACTATTCAGAGAGACTTTATATTATTAAGTATATCTGTATATCTGTATAGTTTGCATACTGTCATTTATGCAAGTATTTTAATAATAGTACATTGATACAGTTTGTTGAATAAGATATAAGATATAAGCATTAATAGAATTCATTTGATAAGGGAAAGACAAACCAGAGAATAAGATATTGTTAACAGAATGGAGTCCAGGTCAAAAAGAGGAGCAGCTGCAGCAGTAACAACAACTCAAACTGCCAGACGAACATCAACTGATATACCACAGAAACCAGAGTTCATGTCCCAAATGATGGAGGAGATAAAAAGTATCAGAGAATATATCAGAAAAGACCTAAAGAGGCAAGAAAGGAAATGAGAACTGATATGAAGCAAGAAATGGATAAGTGGGGAAAAATTAGAAAACTTGACTAAAGAAGTAACTACATTGAAAAAAGACACTAAAGAATTAAAACAACAAGTCAAACAGCTGGAAGTAAAGACTACGGAGTTGAAAGAAAAACATCATGCAGAAGAAATCCAAAGTACTGCACAGGAATTGAAATTGCAAAAGATGCCTTTGTTTTAGGAGAGTCCCTGCAGAAACGGGGGAGGACTTGTACATGAAGATGTTACCAGAATTGGCAGAATTTATCGACACTGAAGAGGAGAAATTGGAAATGCACATAGACAGAATGTTCACAGTAACTTCTAGAGTGGCCAGAGAGAGGAAACTTCCAAGAGATATTATCATAACATTTACCAGGACTGTAATAAGAGACAAATATTGCAAAGAAGCTACAATGGACAGTTGAAGATTGAAGATAAAAATGTGAGAATATTCAAAGATATACCGTTTCAGATTTTAAAGAAGAGACAAGAATATAAGCCACTGGCAAATCTCCTGGTAAAGTATGAGATTAATTATCGATGGGAGAAAATTGAGGGCATTTCTTTCACGTACAAACAACAGAGACATAGAATCAATTCACCATATAAGGCGAAGGAAATGATGGAAAGACTGAAGAAAGATTTTCTGAAAACGAGTTTGGAGGAAGGAAAAGAAGAGGAACAACTTCCAGGAGAAGAAGAGGAGAAATCACAAGAAGAAGACGATGAGGATGAAGCACAAGAGGAAATCCAGTAGGAAGAAGGTGAATTAGCAGGAGATCAAATAAAAGATTAAGCCAACTTTAAAACTATAACATTATTAATTAAAGGGATAAAATGGATCAACGGGACTTTAGGATATACTCTTGGAACATCAAAGGATTTAACTCAGGATATAAAAGATGTAATTTGCTTACAAAAAGCTGAATTAGGACTCAAGATTTGAGATACCTTCATAATCCGAAATTAGGCAGCTGTTATGCAGCAACTATTGACAAAAAGAAGAAAGGGAAGTATAACATATGTTAATGCAAGATATTGTGCCCATCAGGTCTTTCAGGATAGCAATGGTCAATACCTAGGAGTAGAAGGAAACTAAACAAGACAAGATATTGATAGTAGGAATTTATGCACCAAATGGGGCGAAGGGAGAATTTTTTCAAAGTACATAGGAATACAGAACTATATGAGTGACACAGGGAATTTGAACATTGCTGTGGTGGGGGACTTTAATTGAGTTGTCAATCCAAAATCAGATAGATCGGTACAGAAATTATCCCCCGAAACAATGGAAAATTACCTAAGAGTTTCATTAACATGATGGACGATCTAACCCTTTTATGATGGAGACATAAAAATGGACAATTAGAAGGATATACTTTTTTTTGCAGATAGACATAAACCAATTCCAAATTGATATGATGCTGGTATCAAATCGTTATTGTTGAAGGCTACAGACATAGACATTTCTCTGAATTTATGTTCATATCACAACCCATTGCTTCTCAAGATGAAGAGTAAGGAAAAGGAAAGGACATGGTGATTAAATGATGAGGTCTTCAATAAAGAGAAATACATAAATGAAGCGAAGAAGGAGTTGATCAATTATTTTAGTGAAAATATGACACCGGATTTGACAATGAGGACTATATGGGATGCAAGTAAAGCAGTGATGCAAGGCAACTATATTAAATGGTCTGCAGAAATTGGGAAAGAGAGGAGAAATGCTGAGAGCAAATATTGGACAAGATGAAGGAAGCTGAGAAACGGATGAGGAAGATCCCTTTGATGAGAAAATCAGACTACAGATGAAAGTTTGCCAAGCAGAACTGAATCAACTTAACTTGAAAGAAATAGAACAGCAAGTACGGAGAATAAGATACAATTATTTTGAGCAAGCAAATAAACCTTCAAATCTTCTTTAACCTGTTGTGGAGAAGATGGACTAAAAATATCATATCAGAGATAAAAAGTGGAGAAGAGAGAATTACTAAACAAGAAGGAATAAAACAGGCATTTTATAAGTATTATGAGAAACTGATGAGTAAGATTTCCAAAGTGAAAAAACAGCAGGGAATTGGAAAAATACTTGGATAGAACAAATAAATTAAGATTCACAGAAAAACATAGATTGATCCTGAATAAATCAGTTTCTATGATGGAAGTAACGAAGCGATCAGGAACCTTAAGAAGATAAAAACTCCAGGCCCAGATGGTTTTACGGCAAGATATACAAGACTCTACAACATGAGATTTCAATTCCACTGCAAACTACAATAAATGAGATTATAAAAGAAGGAATCCGACACCTGGAGAGAGGCAAATGTGGTGCTAATTCCTAAAGAAGGCAGAGATTTAACAGATGTCAAAAATTATAGACCAATCTCACTTTTGAATACTGACTATAAGATCTTTGCTTCAATCCTCACAATGAGACTCAAAAGACTCTGGCTGAACTATTCATGAAGATCAGAATGGTTTTATACCAAAAAGACATTAAGAAATAACATAAGAACAGTATTGAATATAGTTGAATACTATGAAAAGCATAATGAGAAGAAAATGGCCATGATATTTGTCGATGCAGAGAAGGCTTTTGATATGATTAGTTGGCCATTAGAAAACAATAATGAAGCAAATGCAAGCTGGAGATAAGATTTCTTTCATGGATTGAAGCAATATACAACCAACAAAGAGCTTGATTGGTTATTAACGGAGATAGAACTAAGCAGATTGAATTGAATAGAGGAACAAGACAGAGATGCCCTCTGTCACCTCTGTTATTTATATTGACAATGGAGATATTAAATAACAATATAAGAGAAGATAATGCTATAAGAGGAGTCCAAATCAAGAAATATCAATAAAACTTAAAGCCTTTGCTGATGATTTGGTACTGTTTCTTGAAGATCCTAAGAGAAGCATACAAAAACTTATTGGAATAATACAAGAATATGGAGAATTTTCAGGATTCAAGGTAAATAAAGAAAAAAACAGCTTTGTTAATGAAAAATATGACAGATAAGGAGGAGAAGGAACTAGCACTTGCAACTGGAATTAATAAAGTACAAAAAGCAAAATATCTAGGGGTCTGGATAGCAAAAAGGAATAATGAGCTTTTTCAAAATAACTATGAGAAAAAATGGAAAGAGATAACTAAAGATTTGGAAAGGTGGACTTCCATGAAACTGTCTATGATGGGGAGAATAGCAGCTATTAAAATTAATGTAATTCCAAAAATGAATTTTTTGTTTCAAAATCTCCCCATAATAACAAACAGTAAACCTTTCACACAGTGGAAGAAAGACCTGACCAAATTCATATGGCAAGGGAAAAAACCAAGAATTAAATGGAACATCATGATGGACCAAATACTTTGAGGAGGAATGGGAATACCAGACTTTCAATTATATTACAAAGCTGTGGCATTCACATGGTTAAAAGACTGGATTGACTTACAAGATACAAGAATGCTTGCACTGGGAGGGAGTGGACTTGAGGATGGGATGGCATGCCTATATGTTCTATGATAAAGCAAAAAAGCAAAGAATTTTCACATCACTATATCAGAAAATTGCTTTTGAAGATATGGAATAATATAAGAGTAAAAACATAAGGCAGCTACCCAGTGGGTATCCCTCAAGAAGCTTTCTTTGGAAGATGGAAGGAATCAGAGAAATGGCTGGATACAAGACATATTAGAGAAATCAATGACAAATGTTTATAAGATTAAATCAAGAGAAAAACTGGAAGAGGAAGGATTGCCATTAAGCTGGTTTCCGTACAGGCAGTTAAATGAGAGATTTCAATGGACTTGAAGACTTATGGAATAGAATTCAAAGGAAAGACAGGAGTGATTAAATGGATCTTTGACAATCCACTTCATTTGTTAGCCCATATATATCAAAAAATATAATACAGGAGAGACAGGAGGAGACTGTGAAATTAATAAATTTTGTGGGTGCAGAATATTGGACATTCAATCCAATTAGACAAATGGGAACAGAGTTGGAGAAGGATACAAAAATTTACAATGGCTCAGAATCTTAAAGAGAATATTTCAAATTGTTTCATAGATGGTATATGACCCCCAGATAAGTTAAAAAAGATTTACAATACAGGTACGGGAATGTGCTGGAAATGTCAGAAAGAAGTGGGAAAATATTCCATATGTGGTGGTCATGTCCCAAGGCAAAGAAATATTGGAGTGTGAAATTCTGAAGGTTCAGTTTGTAAAAAAACCCTGAACTTTATCTATTAAATATGACAAATGTTCTTGAGAATACTAGTATTAAGAGACATTGGAGATTAATACTGTATATGATAATGACAGCTCGAATAGAATATGCCAAAATGTGGAAGTCTCAGCAAATACCCACAACTGAACAATGGTGGGGGATGTTTATTGAGAATAGAAATGCAGATATTGTCTCTCAGAGATTAAAGGGGAAATTGGATGATCAGATAAAAGCAGAATGGCAAATTGTAATGGGTAATTGTTGGGAACTGCCAAGTGACAATGTCTGAATTATGGTTGAAATTATAGTGAAATAGCTGTAACATAACAGGAGTGGACGAGAGAAATGCAAGATCAAGCATGTAAGATGAACATAGAATTGTGATGCATAATTTTTATATGTGAATAGAAATTCAGAAAATGAAAACTAGATCAGAGTGGAAGAACAAAAACATTACATGTAAAAGTACAACTTAAGATCATGTCTTTTTTATTTGCGAAACTTAATAAAAAATTTTAAAAAAGAAAAAAAAAGAAAACCTACAATCTTGTAACATAAATACATACCCTCCAAATGTTCTGATTCAGCAGGGATAGTCCCCATTAATCCTCTGTTGTTCCACTTTTTCAGCTACTTTTAAAATGTCCCAGTTTTAGGCCCTTTTTGCACACCATTTCCCACACGAAATGGCCACAGGAGCACCACGGGATCACGAGGACAGTTCTGCATGGCGTTCTCGTGATCGTGCGGCACTCCCATAGCAATCTTGTGGCAATTGCGGATTATATCATTTTGACTCTTCGCCAAAATGACTTGCGATTGCGCATTCCTCCCACGTCCCTCCTGCACTTACCTGGTGTGCGGAACCTCAGGAAGTGTGATGGCCATGCTTCCTCCCCCAGTGCTGCCTGGGAAAGTATCCCGTTGCGCTGCAGAAGGAAGGGGCAGAGCTATCACGCTTCATTCCATTGAGCACGGAGCTGGTGCGGAGGGAAGCACAGGGGATGTAATTCCCTCCTGCAATAGGCTTTCTGCACGATCCCCGCACAATGGCAGTGAGAAAAGGTAAGGTGCGACAAGGGCCTTAGTCTCCTCTTCCCACTTTCTCATTGGCCCTCAGTTTATTTCAATTGCTGCAAACTGAGTTCATAGTGCCAAAGTAGCTGGCATTCAACTCCGCATGGAGGGGAGAGGAGGAGTGGAATCCTAAGAGGTGCAGCCAAAACCAAACTGCTGCAGTCTCTCCTAGCTTGTGTGTTCTTCATTAATCACTTTGTCCATCTTGACTGTACAGTCATCCTTACACATTTTCGGGCTTGATCTTTGCAAATCTGATTATTCACGAGGTATGTGCTTGCCTCCTCTTCCATTTTCCTCCTCCCATTCCCTTGCATTCCTCACCCCAGGCTTGCAAGGTTTATGTTTAAAATTGATGTTTTTTCCTTTTGGGTGAGCAAAGCCCCCACTCACTGCTGGAGGTGTGTCCTCTCTGCCATATGGTTACACATTTTGCTATGCAATGGCTGCTGATTGATCAGGTGCTATCTTTGTTCCTACCCCTTCTTTCTCAAGATGATGGTGATCAGAAGTAGCTACAGTCTCAGAACTCCGCTCTTCTCTGTCTGAGGGGAAAGAACTGGTAAGACCTTTACCTTGTCTTTTTTTTCCCCCTGGGAACACTGGGGCCATAGACAAGGAAGAGGAGGAGGGACTCCAGAGGGGAATAGGAGGGAGATTGTGGGAGGGGGGAGTTATTCACAGTTTTTTCATTTTCATGAGGGTTCTACACCCTGAACCCTTGCAAATGTGGAGGGGCCACTGTATTCTGATGTTGCTCGGCCAAATGCATTCTGGGTTCATCAGTGAAATGTTGGAGGGTATGTAAACACAGTATTTTGATTCTGTGCATTGTTACATTGGGTGTGGTATTACCTATGTACCATAGTTTGAAATCTTCAGTTCTACGTGATATGTGTTCATAGACAAGTAAGTAAGTAAAGTATGAAGAAACAACTATGTCCCTAAATATAAACGTAGTCTTACTTATCCCCTAGTCTGGCCAAGGTTTGTTCCACTGTACACCTCTGCCAAGGTATCTAACTTCCCAATTTTATCTCTAAATGTCACCTCACCCCAGAGACACCAACTCATGTACCAACGAACATATCCTTTGATCTGTATTCTCCTGCCCTAGCCACCCAAAGAGATGAAACTATTATACAAACATGGAGTTACACAGCCCATGTCTTATTTCCCAAAAGCTATTTAAAAGTAGACTGTAGTAGGCTCATTCTAGAATAGGCCTGTTTTTTTACGCATGTGCGTATGTGTGTGTGTGAAATAACCATGGTATGCAATTTATCCCTTTGCTTTATTTACAAATTTTAAATTTTAGATTTATGCTCAAGGGTTATCTGCAAAAGAAAAAATGCTGGGAACAAAATGAACAGCTGTTCTAATTTTTTCTCAGATGAGAATGTCATTTCAGTTTTTTCAGCTAAGAACCTTTCCTTTTTGGGGAGAGGCCTGAGTTTTCACATATACAGAAAATTACTTGCCTTCATTCTTTCTTTAAAAAATTATATTCCTATCCTGACCTTCCTCCATGTTTCATAAGAACAGAACATAAGGACATAAGGACAGAACATATTATATTCATATCCTGTCTATTCCCACAAGATGTTTCACATCTCTGCCTACAGGTTGGTGGATGGAAAGTGCTCAAGGGCGAAAGAGAGAAATAGGAGAGATTGGCCAAAGCTCAATCCTATGGCTGTAAGGCAGTGGTTCTCAACCTTCCTAATGCCGTGATCCCTTGATACAGTTCCTCATGTTGTGGTGACCCCCAACCATAAAATTATTTTCGTTGCTATAACAATATGCAATACAAGTTGCATCAGTATGGCTTGTTCTACTGAACTAAATGTGTACGGAACAAACTTAAGAGATTTCTTTGGCAGGAATTTTAAGTCTCCCAGCATCATGAATTTTGATATATAAGCAAGGTTCTCTCTCTCTCTCTCACTATCCTGCCACACTGATTTAAGCCATGCTAATTTCTGCTCCGCTGCATTTTAAAAAGTTTTACCTACTCTGGAGATTACCAGCTCCCTCCTCCCTGCCCCTGAAAATCTGGAAAATTTCACTTTTATTTTCTCTCCTGTCTTCCCTCAACACTTATTATTGTTGGGCCTTCTCTCCTTCCACTTGAAAGCCATGTGCAGAGTGCTGCAGTTTCATCCTGGGAGCATAATCTCACATGTTCAGTTCAGGATGACAACACTTTCTGAACTGTCCAAAGAGACAGGCAAAGCTCACAACTTTGGCACACACACAAAAAAAGTCCCTTTCCAAGCAGAAATGTAAAAGGGGCATGTAACATCATCCCCATTCAGAAACAAGATTTGACAGGAGTGCAGCACTAAAAGAATAAGCAGCACAATTCACAAGGCCTTCCTCACCTCTGTCCCTCAGCCACCAGAAACCAGAAGCATTGGGCATGTTGTGCGTTACCAGGTGATAATACACACATATACACACACCAATACCACCAATCCATTGGAACGTGTGGAGAAAGAGCAAAGTAAAGCAACTCTTAGGGACATAGTGCACCCTGTTTTTGTTGCAGGTTCTTAACTTTCTTTTTCCTCTGAGGAGAAACGCCTTCTGAATACTAACTTCCTCAGTGTGTCCACCTACCCCAAGACATCCTCCTTGATTAATATTTGCAGAATCATAGAATTGGAAGAGACCACAGGGGCCATCCAGTCCAACCCCAGCCATGCAGTCCAACCCTTTGCCATTCCTTGCTTAAAACTTTGCTTGGAAACGGAACTTGCTTCCGGCAGTAAACATGGAGGGAGGGGGGAACATTTAGGGGTGTTTTAAAGACCTCCCAACGATTCAAACTAAAGCCTGGAAAGGATTCACCACTCTGTGACATGGAGACCACCAGTCACAATAGTGTAGAACATTACATAGGGATGAAAGTCTTTTGTGAATGGAAGATTCCATAACAGCAGCTTGAGAACAGCCCTTTTAACTGGCAAGAACCCCTGATAAGCCTGAAAAATCTCTCCCAATCCTCCTAGATAAATCTCTCCCTAAACCACTTGGCTCTTCTCCATTTGCTTGAGCATACAGATCTACCACTGCTAACCAAATATTCTGGGAACTGTCTTCAATACGGCTCACAAAAATGCAACTGGAGTAATCATTTACTGGAAACATGTGTACATATATGCTGCGAGCCTACTAGTAAATCAAAGAGAGTCATAGGTCATATTACGTGGATTGTTCAAATGAGTTGATCTGAACTACATAAATACAAGCCTGGATTGGATATTCTTCTGTGTTTTATTACAGCATGAAACATAAGAAGTAGTTCTTTCAACATGTTTGCCTTCCTTCTCTTTTGGTTTCCCCTTTTGTTTCCTCCCACACTCTTTCTCTTGAAACCTGGATTAATCCAAATCATACTTAACATTTATCATGGCATTTTCTTGAGTTTTCAGCACATTTCACACACTTTCTCATAGTAATCTTTAAAACAGAGTTGGGGAATCTTGAGTCCTCTAGACGTTTTGGACTTCAGCTTGCAGAAACCAGAGCCATTACAGCCAATAGCAAGGAACTGTAGGAACTGTAGTCCTGACCCTCTAGAGACTCCCCACCCTTATCTCATAAATAACCTTACCAGGAAGGCCAGTATTACAATGCCCATATTACAGAAGGGGAGGAGTGCACTGATGCTGGAAAAATGATTTAGCTAGGCCCACTGATTCACTAAACTTTAATGACTTCATGCCTAATATCTGGGCCAGTGAGATCCTGGTTAATGCTAATGTAAATGTTCCAGGAATATTAAAACTTTATCATGGTAATATCTTGCAAAGACCCATAAAAGGAACTCATCACTCCAAGAAACCCAGGTCCTTTTTACTGGGCTTTATGGGAAAAAACTGGTTTCTTGGGTTGGGGGTTAAACTTTGACACTAGGCAAGACGGGAAACCTAACTGAACACATGCTGAGGGAAGGCAGATGACTGGTGTATAACACACAAAACCACTATCTCATTTATTTATTCATTCATTTTTACATCCCATCTTTCTCCTGAACCTGGGGCTCAAAGTGGCTCGCAACAAGGAACTGAAAAAATTAAGAAGAAACAGATAAAAACAAGACATGTGAAGAAAGAATCATGGCAAGTCTTAGTAAAGCCAGCCAATCACAGCCTTTGAAATGCTGTGAGGAGGAGCTGATGGTGAAAAGATATAAAACTGAAGGCTTGCCTGTTGAACAGATAGGGCCAGTTGGGAACAGATAAATGGTTAGAGCTAGAATTACAGTCATCCCTTCACATCCGCTAGAGTTAGAGGCACAGGACCCCTGTGAATGTGGAAAAAACGTGAATAACTCTAGGGCCTCCCAAACCATATTTAATACACAAAAAAATATGATCACCATATTCAACCCACCATAGATTCCTTTGAGGCATCAGGGTTCCTTCACAAGGCAAAAGTGGGTGGCTGGTGGGGCTTACTGCCACCTCCACTGCTGCCTCGCAACATTTTTAATAGGGACTTACAAGCTTTATTTGCAGTTTCTCAGTCTCACAAGGCTTGTAGTCTTTATTAAAGATGGCAAAGGGCGTCAGTAGAGGTGACAGCAAATAATCCGTAAATAATCAAATCTGCAAAAGTGAAACCTACAAATGTGGAGGGCTGACTGTAGTTAATACAACGTATAAAGAGAGAGATGGACAGGAGCAGATAGGCATGGATTGCATTTTGAGAATTTTAGTTAGGAGTAGATAAAGAATAAGGGCTAGGAATAGATAGGGATTATGACTAAGAAAGGAAACTTTGTCTGATAGGAGCTAAGAGTGTAGTAAGACTTCAGGGAAAAGCATTATTTTGTTTTAACTGAGGTTTCACATTATGGAACCAGCATGAGGTTAGATGTGTAATTTACTTGTTATGCAATAAATCTTTACTGTTTTTATCCTCCATATCTCTCTCTGGATGTTTTCATTGAGAATTAATAAGGAGGATCAGTTAGGTACTACCACACTGAACTCAAAAATCAACACACTTGTTTGTCCATTATAGATTTCTTGGGGATCAAGAACCAGACCCAGGATGAGGTTTTAAGGGTAAAGAGGGAAGGTGACTGATAGGAGGCCAAAGGTTGGACCTGCAGGGCCAACTTGGATAGGAGATCAGGAACAACAGAGTAATAATACTAAAATGCAGTTAAACAGATCATTTTAGAATTACAACATAATTAAAAGCTACTTAAGAGCATGTCCATTAAAAAAATACTTCACAAGCTTTTAGAAGCTGGTTCCTAAACAGCTAGTCAGTTGCCCCAAGCTGATTGGAATAAAAAAGATTTTGCCTATTGGTTGAAGGATAACAGGGAAGGAGTTTCACAGCCTTGAAGTACCCATCAAGAAAGCCGTCATATAATTCAGAGGTAGGAAGAGGCGGGGCCAAGATGTCAGTGCAACTGGTAGCTTGAACTGTTAGCTCAGGGCTACCTGCTGTGAACCTATAGGGAAAACATCCCCTGGGGACCTTTGTGATCCCCCGAAAAATTCCCCCTTAGCAGGGCAGCTCACATGTCCGGAATGGCTCCTGGCTCCGGCAGAGAAGAGGTGGGGGTACCGGGGTGGTAAGGAGTGAGGACGGATCAAATGCCACGGATTCACAGCTAGTCTTTTGAACTGACAAGCGCCAGCGAAAACCCTTTTTTAAACAAAGAAGGTGTTGATTAAGCAATCCAGTTGGGTTAAAAAGGAGAAGAGAAGAAAGACTTAAGTGGATTAAAAACTGACCTGGTATCAGCTGGAATGGCAGAGTTTGGAGAGATGATGAGAGGCGATGACGGGAGATTTTGGGAGGCAGTAATGGCGAATAAGGCTTGGATTTGCTGAAAGTTTTTTCCCCCTTGAGAGCAACAGACTGAGCTTTCCCTCCCATGTATGTGGGAGCAGCTAATGTTTTGTTGAAACTTGTTTAAAAACCTGGTGTTGGATGGATGAAATTTGCTTCTGCTGAACTTTGAAGAACTTTGGTTAAAGGGGATTTGTTTTTAACTCTTTCTATGGATGACGGAGGAGGGGGGAAGTAGGAGGAGCAGAAAAGAAAGAGAGGGGAGGGAAAGATAGCGACAACGGCATCTTTTTGGAGAGGACAGTAAGGTCTTCCTTTGTTTTGGTTTAACAAGAATGATATTTATGGAATGATTTGTGGATTTGTATTGCATTTTTAAACCTCTTAAGACCAAACAATGAGAGGGAGATTACCAAAAGATTTCTTTGAGATGTGTGAAGAATTATCTGTTTTAGACATATGGAGAACTATCTATCCAAATACCAAACATTTTATTTTTTTCTCTGAAGTTCATCAGTCTTGGTCCCGAATAGATATGATCTTGATTTCTAAACATTTGTTATCCGAGACAAGGAAAACAGAAATATTGTCAAAGGTCATCTCTGATCATCATCCGGTAATGCTGCAAATCCAAGAGAAGACTAAACAATTTCAATGGCGATTGAATGATAGTTTATTGAATGATGAAGAGATAGTAAAACAAGCAAAAGAAGTGCTAAAAAATTATTTTAAAGAAAATATAAAAGAAGACATGAAAATGAGAACAATCTGGGATGCATCAAAGGCAATAATGAAAAGTTTTTTTATACAGCAACGACGAATCCAGAATAAAAAAAGGTGGGAGAAATATCAAGTATTGTTGACCAAACTCCAAGAGAAAGAAAAAGAACTTAAGAAAAATCCATTGCAACAATCACTACAGCAGGAGATTAAGAAAATACAGAAGGAGATGGCAATAATAATAACTGAAGACATAGAGAAAAAGATGAAACAGATGAAATTAACTCAGTTTGAACATGCTAATAAAATAGTGAAATGGTTAGCATACAAACTTAAGAAGAAGAAAGAGAGGAATATAATTGTTGAGTTGAAATGTGGAAAGAAATCGATTACTCAACAAGAAAAAATAAAATAGAAATTTGAAGAATATTTCGGGAAACTATTTTATGAAATAAAATCCCCTCATCAATATGAGAAAAATCTGTCTAAATTTCTTCAAAAAGTAAAGATCCCAAAAATATCACTAGAAGCACAAAAACAGCTGAATAAATCAATAACAATTACTGAAATTGAAGAGGCTATAAAGGATTTGAAAGTGGACAAGGCACCAGGACTGGATGGGTTCAGCGTGCTATATTATAAGAGATTTATAAAAGAATTAATGCAACCAATTCAAGCAACTTTGAAGGAAATAGAAAAACATGGTAACCTGAAATCCGGGGGAGAATCTAACATTGTATTGATATCTAAAGAGGGTAAAGATAAAAAAAGAAGTTAAGAATTACAGACCAATCTCTTTGTTGAATGTAGATTATAAAATTTTTGCGGCAGTGTTGGCAAAACAGTTCAGACAGATATTACGGGATAAAATTCAAGAAGGTCAAACAGGTTTTCTTCCAGGTAGATATATGAGAAGTAATATAAGGACAACCCTAGATGTAAATGAATATTATGATAAAACCCAGGAAAGAAAGCAGCACTCATTTTTTTGGATGCAGAAAAGGCATTTGATAATGTTTCCTGGGCCTTTATACATCAGATATTGAGGGAATATGACGTGGGAGAAGATTTCTGTAAACGGATTGAGATGATTTATCAAGAACAATATGTGAGATTAATAATTAATGGAGATATTTTGACAAGCTTCAAAATTAATAAAGGGGTACAGCGAGGGTGCCATTATCACCATTATTATTTATAGCTGTTTTTGGAAGTATTGCTAAATATAATAAATGAGGATTCAGAGATAAGAAGCTTGAAAACAAAGAAAAAGGAATTGAAATTAAAAGCTTTTGCAGATGACGTAATTATATTTTTGGAGGATCCAGAAGAATGAATTCAGGCGTTGATGGAAATTTTGCAAAGATATGGTCAAGTGGAAGAATATAAGATAAATAAGGAAAAGACAATGATGATGACATTGAATATGATTAAAAAAGAGCAAACTGACTTGGAGAGTAGATCTGGACATCAATTAACTAGGAAGACAAGATACTTAGGAATTATGTTAATGAAAAGGAACCAAGAATTATTCGACAACAACTATTTGAAGATATGGAAAGAGATTAAAAATGATACAGAAAAATGGAAAAATCTAAATCTATCTCTCCTGGGAAGAATAAATGCTTTCAAAATGTCCTTATTACCAGAACTTATATTCCTTTTTCAGAATTTACCAATAATAGGAAGAGAGAAAATATTTAAAAAATGGGAAAAGGATCTTCAAAAGTTTATTTGGCAAGGGAAAAAGCCAAGGATAAGATTTAAAACGCTTCAGGATGCAAAAAAAAAAAAAAAAAAAAGAGGAGGATTTGATCTTCCATCACTGAAAATGTATTATTATGCATGCTGTCTAGATTGGATTAAAGATTGGATTCAATTAGAGAGAACAACCATGAAAGATTTGGAAGAAATAAATAACACATTTGGATGGCATGGATATTTATGTTACGACAGATTAGCAGTGAATAAAGAGTTCAACAATCATTCCATCCGGAAGACGCTGTTAAAGCTTTGGCTACAAATAAAGCGGAAATATTATACAAAACTTCCAACATGGACTTCACCACAAGAAGCATATAAAATTGCTCCAACAAAAGAAGGAAATTTATTAACATACCAAGACATATTGAAATGGGAAGGGCATAAACCAAGAATGTGTACAGTGGAAGAATTAAAGGCTGATGGGCGTGAGTTAAGTTGGTTCCCATGGCGACAACTAAAAGAAAGGCTTAAAATGGATCAAAAACTGTATGGATTTGAGAGAAAAGAGAATGAATTGGACTTATTGATGAAGGGAAGTCAAAAGAAAAGAATTTTGAAATTCTATAAACTATTGTTGAAAAGAGAAATGGAATCAGAAATAGTTAAAGATAAAATGGTTAAATGGGCTCGGAATATGGGACACCAGATCAAATTAGAAGTTTGGGAAAAAGTATGGAAAACTGATATAAAATTTTCCCCAAACTTAAGTTTAAGAGAAAACTTTTACAAAATGTTACATAGATGGTATATGACCCCAGAAAGATTACATAAAATAACTAAAAATGGGAATGTAAAATGTTTGAATGTGATGAAAAGATTGGGTCCTTTTTTCATATGTGGTGGGATACATGATGAAATTCAAAGAATCTGTAAAATGAACTTTGAAATGATACCGGAATTTTATTTGTTAAATATGTTAGGACAACAAAAGGAGATCAGAAGTCATCAGAAGACATTGTTATATTTGATAACAGCTGCAAGGTTGACATATGCGCAACATTGGAAAGAAAAGAAAGATATTGATTTAGGAGAGTGGAAATTAAAAGTTCTGGATATGATAGAGACAGAAAAGTTAGCATTTTCCTTGAAAAATAAACCTATCTAGAACTTTGAAGGGAATAGAAAGGAGTTTTGGAATGGATAAAAATTTAAAAGTATATGAAAGCAAAGAAAGAGATAATGTAATTGTTTTCTCTTCTGTAAAATGTAACTGTTATTCTTTCTTTTTCTTTTGGTAAATGGAAATAAAGAAGACTCAACTGGAGAAAAATAATATGGAAGGTGCGGGGGAAGGGTGTGATATATCCAATAGTGGGGTATATCTACTCTGTTTTTTATGCAACAAATCTTTTAACAAAAATATTAAAAAAAATATAATTCAGAGGTAGGAATCATGCAATCTATGGTCCATGAGCACCTCCCTTTATGGGGGTCCCTTGGAGTTTTTGATCCTTCAGATTCCCTCTCTCCGCACCGAATATGAAGTAAAAATTGGAGGGAGGGAAGCTTTTTTTCAGCCACAAATTGGCCATAGGCATCCAAGCCCAAAATGGCAAATAACCTGGGGGAAAGTGCTCCTTTAATAAACTGAAGTGACTTCCAGTTGCCAGATATCTCACTTTTCAGTGCCACTGGGTGTGCCACTGTGGTCTGCCAGGGGATACAAGGAGACGAAAATTCCAACCCTTGGAGTTCTCCTGCAAAGTCTGGAGGCTATGCTCACCTTCCAGAGATAGAGTGGGAATGCAATGAAGCTAGTGATCTTCTTTAAATAATAAAAGCATAGCTAAATCTGACCAGAGGACCATCTAACCTCCATTTTCCTTCAAAGTAATAAGAGATGACCATCAGAGTACTGCAAGTGAAGCATGACAGAAAGAGCTAGGTGACAGTACCTTACAGAGAGTGGAAGCAGAAAGAATATGCAGAAAGAATATGCAGGATCTGGTTATCTGCCAGTCATTCCTTTACTCTTATCTTCTCTGGTATTACCACTACCAATATATACCCGGCCTGGATGACAAAAGGAAGTAATGTACAACTGCCTAAGCAAATAAGGCACCTGTATATCAGTCCATAACGGCTGGTGAAGAAGCAGTGCCAGAGGCCTTACTAATCTTTAGGGTATCTTTCATCTAACTACCTGCATGAGACCTTGGGTATCCAGGACAGATAGGAAAGGACAAATGCATTTGCCTGGAATATGCTGGCCTCCTTGAGCTATAGCATTTTTCTTTAATCTCCTGAAAGGCCAAATGCCAAACCACAAATGAGGAACTGTTCCAGCTTATTGCAACACTCGCACCAGCTGAAAACAAGCAAACAATGCTCCACTAGTTGAAGACAGGCCAGCATCAAGGTCATTTAAGCAGCAGCAGATTCCTCAACAATTGACCACGTCAATACATAGAGGTAGATTGAAGGACCTTTGTGAAGTGGTCCAGTGCAAAAAACCAGAATTTGTGTTCCTTCTGTAGGTAAATTTTCACAACTTCTCTCTTCTATATCCGCTATCTGATGAACCACACATGCAGAAACACTCTCTTTAATACATTCTACCAGTGTTTACAGATAAGAAACAAATATATAAAGGCACATAATATAACAGCTGCCTTGAAGCAAAGCAAAGCTGGGTCTGCTCAAAAGCTTGCAAAAATAACTGGTTTTGGACCACAACTCCCAGAAACCACTGACCTGCTCAATGTGTGAGGGGAAGACCACCAGAGGACCCATACTTCCCACCATACACACAGCCAAGAGTTCTATGAAGAGGAAGAGAAAGGGCATTAGTGTAATAATTCCAGGTACACTTTATTGCAGCTGGTCAACTCCCTTTATCAGCATAGTTGAATATCTGTGTACATCAGGAAACACACTGCAGCACCAGGATCTTTTTACAAACTATGTACATAGCAGAAGATGAGAGAGCTTTACATTACCTCATACAACTTTGCGTCATGTCCACAAACTTCTTTTCGTCCATACAGGTTGAGTGAGAACCAGAACACAGAAAGCTGCCTTATACCAAAGGAGAACAGTGGTTTATCTAGATCTGTAAGGTCTATGCCAGGGTGGAGAACCTTTGTCCCTTCAGACATTTTTAAACAACTCCCATATTCCCTTACCATTAGCCATGCTATCTGAAAGCTTCTGGCAGTTGAAAGCCAAAACATCTGGAGGACCAAATGTTCTCCACCTTAGTCTCTACTGACTGTATCCCCAGGCTTCTAAAGAGAATTTTCCTCAACCCTACTTGGAGATGCCAAGAACAGAACCGGGGGCCCTCTACTGCAAAGAAACTGCTCTGCCATTGAGTTAGAACCCATTCAGGAACTTACTGACACAGTTCACTGCATTCATAGAGGTTGTTCAGCATCCAAAAGGGGTTCCAAGTTACCACATTCCCAGCAGTCATAGATTCAGCTGAACAGCTGAACAGGAATCTATCAAAAGGTTCAGCTCTATTTCTTGTGGCTTGGATAGGGAGAAAGGTTTTTTATCTCCTTATATCTGCTACTCAGCTCATCTATGCAAGCATGTTGGTATTACCTGCAAACTAATTTCAGTAATGGCGACTTTTTGGACACTCTTCACTGTCTGTATTTCTTTACATTTCTGTTTCTTGTCCCCTTATTAATTTAAATCCCCTACCCACTAGAATTTGCCTAAAGGACAAACTGTCATCTCTTGTGACTTGGATAAGAGAAAGATTTTTCAGCACAATACATATATGTCTGCTTATTCAGGTATGATGTTACTGCATAACAACTACCTGTGTTTGTTAACACTTAAGATAATGTTAAGATAAAGACCAATGCTTGTATCTTTTTCATTTTTCTCCCACTTCTCCATTCACCCAAGCACGTACGTAAATATCTTGACTGCACTCAGTGAAAGCTTATGTGAAGTAAAGGCTGTTACCCTTTAAGCTTAAATATAATAAAAATAATAGGTCATTTTACTGAGCAAAAATGAAATGGTAAACTGATGAAATGTTTCAAAAATGAAATAGTGTGTATTTGGCCTCAAGATGCCTGTTAACTTATGGCAACCTCATGAATTTTCTAGGATCTTCTTAGGCAAGGAATACCCAAAGGTGGTTTACCATTGCCATACAGCTCACAATTCCTGGTATTCCTTGGCAGTCCCCCATTCAAGTACTAACCAAGGGTGGCCGTGCTCAGCTTCCAGGATCAGATGCAATCTAGTGCCTTAGGAATGCCTTAATTACTGAGTGCTTATACAGTGGGGGAGGTGATGAGGAAAAGTCTTACTCAGGGCTCCTGATTTCCTGTAAACAAAAGCTTCCATAGGACAGAAGGTCAACAGGTAAACCTTTCCTGAACACCAAAATGCAGGAATAGAGCAACTTTATCTGTCAGTTTTTTGCTGTCCATCAGCTGTTAATAGCTCTGAGAGCCTCTGTTTGTTTTTAAAATATAAATACACAGAGGAACAAATAGCAAATCTCATCTTTTCTTTAGGATTATAACCTGTTGGTGCATCTCAGCTTGGCATGAACTTGCAACTGAACCCTATAAAGACAGACTTCCAGTCTGAATAAGCTGCTTACACTCTCATGCCAGCCTCATAAATAGCTAGTGGCTTGTACTGAGGACTAACGTGTTCCCTTTCCTTCCACCAGCACAGGGGCCCATCCAACCAGAACTTAGGAAACATGCTTTTTGGACTAAAACTCCCAGAATCTCCAAGTCATCATGACCACAGACCATGCTAACAAGGGGATTCCTGGCTGTAGTTCAAAAAGCATATTTTCTAAGCTGTGGGAACAAGATGACCACAATACGTTTTTGTTGTCTATTTATGAGCCTGCAATTTTTTTATTTTTTATTTTTTGGCCACGGCAGCGTTAAGGCCATAACTAAAAATATGTTTTTTTCAAATCAGCTGATATCTTAAGAAGGTCATCCTGCTACTGCATTTCAAACAATTACAATAAAATGTATTACCACAAATTGTGCCTACAGGCCTCAACAAAAACCACAGCCCCACACGCTCCAACTTCCTTCTCGTCTTCTCTCCATCTCTCCCTGATAATTCACCATAAGGATTTTATCTCTGTTTTGGTTTTTTGGAAAACACTCAGAGATGCTTTTTAAACATTTTGTTAGTGTGCAAAAACATGAACCCATATCCTCCACATATGAGCCCATTTCTCTGGGTTTCTAGAAATTAAGTTGCTGAAGGTAAGAGGCAGGAGAGATATCACTGTGAAATTAAACATTTATAGTTTCTGGTTTGTTTTCTTTTACTGCAAAAGAAAAAGGCCTGTTCAGAAGGGTTTCCCACTGAATTCAGTGAGACTTACTCCCAAGTCAGTGGCCATTTCCACACAACACTGTTAAAGTGCTATTACTCCACTGGAATCCTGGGGTTTGCAGTTTAGGGAGAGGCATTTAGAATTCTCAGCTAGAGAGTTCTTTGGCCTCACTAAACAACAAACTCCACAATTCTACAGGATGTGGAATAATAGCAGTGTAGTGCAGAAATGGCCAGTGCATATGAGACTACAGCCTTAATTGTGGTTACAGCAGACTTACTGAAATCAACAGGACTTACATGAATCATGACTAACTGGATTCCCATTGATTAATGAGGTCTGTTGGGGGGAGGGGGCTCTGCAGTCTCACACTTGATATGGTTTAATTGGTAAATATACTAATTGGCATAAAATATAAATGATAACTGCAAGCCATGTGGAAGAGGGAACCTGGGCTGGAAAAATAGGCAAGAGAGATGACCCTGAGCATGGCCAGATTGTGAAAAATAATCCTTTCAACGAGAATAATAGTCAGCTCTGAGCAAAAGCAAGAACCCCCTGCAGTGTGCATTACCTACCAGTCTTTCAAGCACAAACATCTTCCAAAATCCCGTCTCCAGACACAGAAAGCCATAAAAGCAGCTATCAACATTCCAGCACCTTTGGCTTAGGAAAACAGGAAGATTTCCATCAAATTGATAATTGTCTCATCCTCTCATACTTGTGACTTCTTCTTGGTCCCTGATCACGTTGCCATCAAAGTCTTTGTCATTTACATGCTGAAATCAACAACATGTTTGCTTCACACATTAACAACCATCACCCCCTCCTGTCACCTTTTTGTCCACCCTGCAAAACTTTTGTTTACACAGGTAGAGAGTCATTAACGCTTCACACCTTCAGGGCAGATTTTTGGGTATAAAGAGACCCTAATTTTGGGTCCCCCTCATGGCATTCTGGATTTCAGGGATCCACTTTGTCTCTTAGACCTTTTGCTGTCCTTGCACACTAGTCCAAGCCACATCACCGCTTCTTCACTTCTCTCTGGATGGCAAATATCACCCAATCCCCTTTCTGTTCCCCTATCCAATTTTCCTCCCCTCCTTTTCAATTAACATTGCGTGATTGCTTGTGTGTATGACTGTTTTGCATGTATGTATATTTTCCTTCAATAAAATACATTTAAATTGTACCATAAGTCTTCCGGCTGATCTCTTTTTACCAGTTACCCCGTATAACATAGGTGCTGGATCTTGCTAAGTTACCTCCCTCTTGCAGGCCTCTCATTTTTGAGCAAATTATTCCCTCTTGTTGAACAGAGGTACTGGTGTCACTGGTGGGCCCTCATGGCACCCACATTTTGGGATAACAGGTCTGCAAGCAAGTCTGGATCCAACTTGAAAGGTCTGTGGTATAGGTTTCTAAACTGCAGTTCTAAATACACTTTTAAGGAATTAAATCGCCATAATAAAGTTAGTCAGAATTACATTTGAACAATCATATTCAGAACCCATCTACACAGCTACAATCTAGAACACAATATTTCTGGGAGCAGCAAATACCACTAAGCTCTTGGGCTGATCTTATTAAACAAGGAAGAGAGGAGAAAACAACAAAAACAATTTGGCAGATATCTATAAATTTTAACTAGGCTAACTGGATCACATGCAATAATAAGCTATGATCTATTAATTTAATAAGAATCACATGAAACACATATACATCACTCAAGCAAATACAAGTGGCACAAGAGAATGGCATTGCAAAATCCAGTTGTTACCTAAACAGATCAGTCTTGCACAGTTCTTGCACATAATTCAGTCTTGCACAGTTTCTTTGAATTAGCTATATTTAGTGCCTTCCTGAAGTATTGGAATCTAACTCCCAGCACACCAAGCACCACAGACATGGGGCAAGGGAGGTACAGTCTTATACATAAGGAGGACACTGATTTGGGGAAATTGTTGGAAATCTCTGGCCAGAATGGAAACAGCTTCTTGGAAAAAGAGGTTCTGGAGTAAGGTTCTAATTCAGAGGTGGGAATCCTGGGACAAGATCCACTGTGGCCCAGTGATTTGAATATTGGACTAAAACTCCAGAAAACCAGCAGAGTTCAAATGACTGTTCAGCCATGGAAACCCACTGGGTCCCCTTGGGCAAGTTCGACTCCTTCCAACAAATGTCCTCTTACAATAAATCTTGCCAAGAAAACCCTATGATACGGTTGCATAAGTCAACATGACTTTGAAGGCATGTAACAACAACAATCTTTTGGTCTTCCGCACATTCTTAGATTACCAGTCCCAGAAGCCCTAGAAAGCACATTCAGTAGTGAAGAATACAGAGAGTTGTAGTCCAACAACATTTGAAAGCCCTCATGATTCCCACCTCTGTTCTATTTCAAGATAAGCCACTCTGCACAAATACACACACCTCTGAAATGTATTTTAAGTAGCTTAACCAGACCGGAAGAAGTTAGAATTTATGAGTTAGAGTCTGTGGGATCTATGGGTTTTCTTTTCACACTGGCCAACGGATTGGAGGTCTTGCAGTCACCAAAGTGACGTTTCCAAGCTCTGCTTCTTTTAAACACAAGTTGCAACCTTCTCCCCCAAACCTGACCATCTCCCCTCATCCTTTGATTTAGCAGCCCTAGAAATCGAGAGCGCCTCTCTGAAACGCCCGAAATTTGTGGCAGAGGGAAAGCCATTAACACTGGCTCTTAAGATTCGACATTTAGGGGGCGGAGAGAAAAAACGTGAAACAACTTGGGGGGAAAAAAATCCGGCGCTTCAAGTCAACCGTCCTGCTGTCGAATGCAGTTACAAAAACAGCATTTGCAAGACATCAACGCTCATCTGAGAGACACCCTTGGAAACAGAGAAGAAACAACGGCCATTTCCGCACTCGCCTGTTCTAGCGCGATGATTCCACTTTCAACATCCTCTGGAATCCTGGGGTTTGCAGTTTCGGGAGGGGCTTCAGGGGGGACCAGAATTCCATAGAATGTTGAAAGTGGAATCATAGCGCTACAACAGTCCAGTGCGGAAACGGCCTTTCAGGCTTCGCACCGTCCAAGGAGGGGGCACGGGGAGCCCTTTCCCCGGCCGCCCTTGGCGACCTCCCTCCCACTCCGGCGCCCGCCGGGCCTCGCACCCCCCGAGCGGAGGGAAAGCGAGAAAGCCCACGCAGGCGTTCACACGAATTCGCTGCCCCCGTGCCCGCCGCCCCTTACCCAAGAGGAGGAGGCGGTGCGTTTGCTTGTACTCCCTCTTCTCGGCTTTCAGGCACTTGTCGATGCTTTTGCTCCTCTTCCTGATCGCTCTGTTGATGATCTTGACGTTTTTATTCTTGGAGGCACTCGCGGCGGGACCCTCGACGCCCCCGCCGCCGCGATCCGAGAGCTCCGCGTCACCTCCCCCTCCGCCCGTCGGGACGTAGGAAGGGATGGGCAGGTGGTCCCCCCCGGCTCGGAGGCTGTAACACATCCCCATGCTTGGAGGGCGAGCGAGGGAGTCCGCCGGGCGATCACCGCCTCACCCCCCCGAAAAGGAAGGAAAAAAAGAGCGGGAGCTGCGAGGAGGAGGCGCTCAAAGTGGAGGCGACGAGGCGCGTCTGAAGAGGGACGGAGGGACACGGGCTACTTAGCTGGCGCGCTCCCGCCAACACTCAGGCATCGCCACTCCGATAGGTTTGGGCTGGCCCTCAGTGTAGGGTACTTGACTCCCGCTCGCTCTCCCTCGCAGGACGCCTTTTAAGGTGGCGCCGTCTCCCGCCAAGCCAAGGGCTCGTTTTTTCCCTCGAACCTTTGGGGTTCGTCTTTCCCCCCTCCCCTTTCCAACAACGGGGAGAGCGCGCGAGCGCCACGCACGTGACTTGGAGGCGCGCCCACCGGGTTCTCCAGAAAGGGGGTAAAGGAAACAGCCCAGGAGGTGGCGGGGTCGCTTCCTTCTGCCCTGGCCCTTGGCTCTGAGCGCGGGGGTTCGGGAGCTTCTCGTTTTGGAAAGTACCGCCCCGTCTCTCCCTTCCTTTGCTGTCCCCTCCGAGGGAAACTTTGAAAGGGGTCGAGCACTTCAAGCGAAGGACGGAAGGGAAGGTGTCCCGGAACCAAACGCGTTCGGGGGTCTGGCCAGCCGCAGCCGGGCGCGGTGCCGTCTTGGCTCAACCCGTCGAAATCAGTGGCGCTCCAGAGAGCTCGCCTTGGCCGAATGGCGCTGCCCAGGCTCTTGAGCCAAAGACTTGGGCCATCTCCGCACTAGACTGCTATAGCGCTATCTTTCCACTTTGAGCGTCCTGTGGAATCCTGGGCTTTGCTGTTTAGGGAGGGGCCGCCCGGGATGCCATAGGATGTTGAAAGTGGAATGATAGCGCTGTAACAGTCTAGAGCGGAACTCTCTAAGCTGCTCCTCGAGTAGTGAATGAAACTGGGCACCACGAAAAGAATATGCATCTTTAACAGCTATTTTCTTCCTTATAAGCTGAAGACACCTGAGAAAGGGTGCATTATTTATTTATATAACTGGTCTAAATCACCTTTCAGCCCCCGAAAGACCCGTCAGAAAAGTAATGAATTGACTTCCCACCATTAAAAACCTCGTCTAACAAACGAACAAAAAAACCCTGAGATTAAATTTTAAAATCATCCCAAATCCACTACAAACGTTTGCCTCAAGCTAAACAAAGAGTAGAGAGGTTCGTTGGTGTTAATATTTGAAGCCAATCCAATAAAATGTGTTTCCCGAAAGAGAGCTCCTGTTCTGATTCAACCAAGGTTGGTTCGGAGATCCAATACATCACTTGGTTTCTTTGCACTCCATTACTGTGTTTTCTGTCATCAGGTCACAGCTTGGAGAAGTTATTTGTGAATTACCCCTCCCAGAATCCCCTGCCAGCATGGCCCCTGGCCATAACCAGTGGCTGTGACAGCTGAGGTTTATGGGAGCTGTGCTCCAAACAAGTTAACTTTTTAGAAATATTTTATTAAATTGTAAAGCATAACATGAGTGAAATTAACAATAATCCACTCCCCTATTGTGTCTAAGTTTCCCAAGCTCTATACTGAGACAATATTTGAGGGCAAAAGTCTAGGACCCAATCCAGTGGAATGAGACAGGGTTTGTGTATGCCTAAAACACAGCAGGACTGGCGTACCAGATCTTGAAGCAAATTCAATTATGCAGATCAGTATCTAAAGAGGAGCCTCCTCCCTCTTCTCCCACCTCATACTATTAAATCCAGTATCTTCCATTATCCAGACTGCTGACTAGATACTATGGAAAAGCAGCGTGTCTGAGGCCAGGGATGTCGGACAGAAGTTTTCCTTGTTCTGTTATAACTAACAGTCTTCTGAGAGATACTGTATAGATGTATTTCTGCAGTGACAAGAAAAAAATATTCAGACTCCTTAGGATAGTCACCTGTTTCCATTCAAAAATGTTATTAGATCTTAATTTATCCCCATCATCCTGGACAAAGACATAAGCTGATTTTAAAAAATAATATAAATATAATGCATTTTGAACATTGATTTATCCACATTTGACTCAATAGTCAATATATATGTGTGAAAAAGTACAGGACTCTTCAGATTCAGCACCTGGTGGCACTTCCTTGAGCTGTAGTAACATTGGGTAAGTGTTTCGTGTAATTGTTGGTCAATCAAAATGGATGAATTTTGGTCTATTCCTCCCTACAGAAGTATTTCATCTGAGTGACCTTTGAGAGGCCCCTTGCATAGGGCTGCCTTATCCATTGAATACTTTAGGCACAGTGCCTAATGCAGGCCTGCACAACATAGGGCCCAGAGAATTTTGTGCAGCCCGTGTCACTTGTGAGCGTGAGGGCTGAAAAAAGTTGCAGCAATTAGGTTGCTGATGGTTTTGAATGAACCCGGTTGGGCCGTTCCCTCTTCTTTCCCTCTAGGAGGCAGCAGAGAGCCAAGCTGATGCTACCTTTTGCCCTTGTGAAAGATGGTGGCAGTTGCTTCTTCTCCTTCTGTTTCCTTTGGATGTGCAGTGAGGGCAGAAATGCCCCGGGAAAAGGAGAAGAATAGCTGGGGTTGAAGGGGGCAAGAAAGGAGGTGTTATCCTCTGAGCAACCCAACGAGGAGTATTACATGGAAAACGGGGGAACCAGCTTATTACAGGTCAGTGTCCTCATTCACCCCCATCCCTTCTAAATTGCATTGGAAAAAATTAAATTGCATTTAAAGAATGCATTTTAAAATACAATTTAGGTCTATTATGGCATGCACCCTCACAAACTCCACCCACCACCGCCATCTGGAATCCCCCTTGTTTATCCTCCAAATCTATTTTCTTCCCCCTTCCTCATAAGTAATACTTTTTTTCTGCCACCCCAAAGTGTTCCCCTCCCCTTTGATCTTTTGCAAATCTTTTTGCAAATAGAATCATAGAATCATAGAAATGTAGAGTTGGAAGAGACCACAAGGGCCATCCAGTCCAACCCCCTGCCATGCAGGAAAACCCTCAAAGCACTCCCCACAAGTGGCCATCCAGCCTCCGCTTAAAACCCTCCAAAGAAGGAGACTCCACCACACTCCGTGGCAGCACTTTCCACTGCCGGACAGCCCTGACTGTCAGGAAATTCCTCCTGAGGTTCAGGCGGAATCTCCCCTCCTGCAGCTTGAATCCATTGCTCCTTGTCCTGGTCTCAAGAGCAGGAGAAAACAAGCCCACTGCCTCCTCGACATGACATCCCTTCAAATATTTAAACATGGTTATCATGTCCCCTCTCAACCTTCTCTTCTGCAGACTAAACATACCCAGCTCTCTAAGTCTGGCCTCATAGGGCATGGCTTCCAGGCCCCTCACCATTTTGGTTGCCCTCCTCTGGACCTGCTCCAGCTTATCCATATCCTTCTTGAATTGGGGTGCCCAGAACTGGACACAGTATTCAAGATGAGGTCTAACCAATGCAGAATAGAGTGGTACCAATACCTCCCTCGATCTAGACACCATACTCCTATTGATGCAACCAAGAATTGCGTTGGCCTTCTTGGCTGCCGCATCACACTGCTGACTCATGTTCAGCTTGTGGTCTATGAAGACTCCTAAATCCCTTTCACACATACTGTTAGCCAGCCACGTGTCCCCCATCCTATATTTCTGCATACCATTTTTTCTGCCTAAGTGTAGGACCTTACATTTCTC
The DNA here is from genome assembly GCA_948472985.1 of Iguana delicatissima. Taxonomy (NCBI): domain Eukaryota; kingdom Metazoa; phylum Chordata; class Lepidosauria; order Squamata; family Iguanidae; genus Iguana; species Iguana delicatissima. Next base: position 38,155 of record CAOKZL010004183.1, read on the forward strand.
TCCGTTGAAGTTCATTTTGTTAGCCTTGGCCCAGCTCTCCAATATGTCCAGGTCCTTTTGAATTTTAATCCTGTCATCAGGCGTATTAGCAACCCCTGCCAATTTGGTGTCATCTGCAAATTTGATCAGCGTGCTCTCTATTCCTTCATCCAAGTCATTAATGAAGATATTGAACAGCACCGGGCCCAGGACAGAACCCTGTGGCACCCCACTAGTCACTTCTCTCCAGGATGAGAATCTGCCATTGGTGACCACCCTTTGGGTACGGTCAGTCAACCAGTTACAAATCCACCTGACAGTAGCCCTGTCCAGCCCACATCTTACTAGCTTCTTTGCAAGAATGTCATGGGGAACTTTGTCAAAGGCCTTACTGAAATCAAGATATACTACGTCCACAGCATTCCCTTCATCTATCAAGCAAGTAACTCTATCATAAAAAGAGATAAGATTAGTCTGGCATGACTTATTTTTGAGAAACTCATGTTGACTTTTCGTAATTACGGCATTGTTTTCTAAGTAATTAGAAACTGACTGTTTGATGATCCGCTCCAGGATCTTTCCAGGTACTGATGTCAGGCTGACTGGGCGATAATTATTTGGGTCCTCTTTTTTCCCTTCTTGAAGATCGGGACAACATTTGCCCTCCTCCAGTGTGCCGGAACTTCTCCGGTCCGCCAAGAGTTTTCAAAGATTATAGCAAGAGGTTCCGCAATGACCTCTGCTAGTTCTTTTAAAATCCTAGGATGCAATTCATCTGGCCCTGGAGACTTGAATTCATCCAGTGTGGCCAGGTATTCCTGTACTACCTCTCTATCTATTCTGTGCTGCATTTCCCCCACTTCCTCACCTGCTCCCCAACCGCCAGGTTGCGTGTTTTTATCCTTTTGGGAAAAACTGAGGCGAAGAAGGCGTTGAGGAGTTCTGCCTTTTTTCTTCCTCCTGTTATTAATTCACCATCTTCCTTGCGCAGTGACCCTATCGTCTCCTTCTTTTTCCTTTTGCTGCGGACGTATTTTAAAAAGCCCTTTTTATTGTTTTTAATGTCTCTGGCCAGCCTAAGTTCGATCTGTGCTTTAGCCTTTCTGACCTTCTCCCTACATCTCCTGGCTACTTGCTTATAATCTTCTTTGGTGATTTCCCCCTTCTTCCATTTCCTGTACATGTTTTTCTTAACACTTAGCTCAGCTGAGAGCTCTTTAGTCAACCATTCCGGTTTGTTCAGATGCCTTCCATTTTTCCTCCTTAATGGCACAGTTTTAGCCTGTGCCTTCAGTACCTCCCTTTTAAAGAACTCCCATGCATCCTGAACTCCTTTCTCATTGACTATTCTTGACCACGGGATTTCAGCCAGCAGCTCCTTCAGTTTACAGAAGTCTGCTTTTTTAAAATCTAAGACGAATGCCTGGCTACACTTGCCTTCTCTTCCCCACTGAATGCCAAATTCTAATAGGGCATGGTCACTCTCTCCTAAAGATCCAACCAGTTCTACGTCATTAACAAGGTCTTCCCTGTTGGTCAGGATCAGATCCAGAATATTTGATCCCCTTGTCGCCTCTTCCACCTTCTGGACCATGAAATTGTCTGCAAGACAAGCAAGAAACTTGCTGGACCTTGCCGCCTTTGCAGAGTTTGACTGCCAACATATATCCGGGTAGTTGAAATCTCCCATTATTACTGTATCTCTCCTTTTTGAATGTGCAGTCATTTGGTCTATGAAAGCGCCATCGAGGTCCTCAGTCTGGCCTGGAGGTCTGTAGTAAACCCCCACTATAATATCCCTATTGTTTCTCGCTCCCTTAATTCTTACCCAGATGCTCTCGACCTGGCTTCCGGTGTTCAAGTCATGGTTCTCTTCACAGGTGAAAACATCCTTGACATATAAGGCTACTCCTCCTCCTTTCTTATTTGGTCTATTTCTACAAAATAGGCTATACCCCTCTATTCCTACATTCCAGTCGTGAGACTCATCCCACCAGGTCTCAGTGATGCCTATCAAATCATATTTATTTTGCTGTACTAGTATGGGAAACAAACATCTTGTTTGTTTCCCATACTCCGTGCATTAGTGTAGAGACACTTAAGTCCCCGTGCCCTTCCTGCAAGTCCCATAGCATTTTTTCCACCCCTCCCACGATTGGATGCTATTCCTACTTGGCCAATATCATTTGGGCCTTTTCCCCCTGCACTTGCCGAGTCCTTGTCCTGAATAATCTTGTCTCCCTCCCCAGTTGTACTTAGTTTAAAGCCCTCCTAATCCTCCTTGTGAGACTGTTTGCAAAAACGTTCCTGCCAAGTTTCGTGAGGTGCAGCCCATCCCTTGCCAGAAGCCCATGTTCCTGGAATTTCAAGCCATGATCCAAAAAGCCAAACTGTTGGCGGTGGCAAAATGTGCGGAGCCAGCTGTTGACCTCTACTATTGTCCTTTCGCTTCGTGCACCATATCCTTGAACAGGGAGGATTGATGAAACGACCACCTGCGCACCAAGGTCCTTAAGCTTTCTCCCCATAAGCTCGTAGTACTTTGTGATGTGGTGAAAGCTGCGCTTCACCGTGTCATTGGTTCCAACGTGAACCAAAACAAGGGGCTTACGGTCAGTGGGCTTGACCAGCCTGGCTAGCCTCTCTGTTACATGGTTTATCCTGGCCCCAGGAAGACAGCAGACCTCTCGATTGAGCTTGTCCGTTTTGCAAACTGCCGTTTCGGTTCCTCTGAGCAAGGAGTCCCCAACCACCAGAACTCGCCTCCTCTGAGGCCTGTCCAGGGTTCTTCGACAAGCAGATTCTTCCAGGATTGCCTGGGCATTGTGTTGAGGTCGGGAGTGCTGGACTTCCCGAGGTTGGATACTGTCCTGTGGGTGTTGAAGTTCCAGTTGCCGAAGTTGGATTCCTTCTTGCTGATGTTGTGTTCCCTCCTTCTGGTGTTCCTCATCATTCACAGCACCAAGAACGTTGAAGCGATTCTGTAGTTCGAGAGTCTCTGTTTCCTTCCTGGCCCTTCTACTTCTCCGTGTGACATTCCTCCAAGCATCGCTTTCCTGGCTCACGGAACTGATTTCCTCATCAGGCAACTCCTCCACATATCCGGTGTTCAGGAAGGTCCTCTCTGCCCTATCTAAGAAGTCCTCACCTTCCCTAATAAGACGAAGATTAGAAACCTGTGCCTCCAGCTGCCGCACCTTGACCTCTAAGAAGGTGACCAGCTTGCACTTGCTGCAGGTGTACCCGACCACATCTTGCGGCAAGAAAAGGAACATGCCACAAGCGCTACAGGTGACAGCAGCAGCTTCCTCCCCTTCCATACTTGATAATACAGAGAATAGAACAAGAAAACCCAAACAAAAACTGGGCCTCCTTTTTTAATTTGAGCTATATAAGCTATGTCTGCTCAGCTAACTCCCAAGCTCAGTTGAACTCTTCCTAAATTTGTTCAGTTGCTATAAGGATCGGTTGTTCCTAAACTTGAATGGTTGAACTTGAAGGAATGAAGTAGCTGAATGAAATTGCGTGCGCCGTAGGCGCGCGCCGCTGGGGGTTCCTAATAAACCCTCCTTCCCCTAGCTGGCTCCTCCCCCTAGCTTGATTAACTCTCCCTAGTTTGATTGACAGTTAACTGCCTAACTAACAAACAATTAGCTGACAATAGGCTGTGAGCTCAGGGAGAGCACACGGCCAGCGCTAGCAAAAAAACAAAAAAAAAACAAACACACACGCACACAAACACAAAAAAAAACCCACAAAAAAAAACAACAACACAGAGAAATAAGCAAATAAACTCAGCCCCACAATCCTGCAAAAACACCTATCAAAGTTGTCTTCACAGACCCAGCTTACCTTCTGCTCTCTCCTCT